>CAUYLG010039539.1:0-94053 GCA_963573385.1 Cacajao melanocephalus
CTCTCTTCTTCCCTTCTCAATTTCTCCCTTTGTCTTCCATGAGATGTCTATTTCAGCAGCAGAGGCTGTGAGCTCAACCTTCAGAAGAGAACCGCTCTCACCACCACCTTGACATTCTGGTACTGTTGCCACCTCCTCCCCGCTACTCTGTTACCACTGTTCTTGCTTTCATTCTGGTCCCTGTACAAGTCTGTTCTTCACGCAGTTTTCAGAAAAATTCTTCTAGAATAAATCCCATAATGGTTTTAAAAACAGGCCAGGGCAGCTTTGAATGTAGCCCAACACAAATTCATAAGCTTTCTTAACTATTATGAGATTTTTAGGCCAGGCATGGTGACTCAGGCCTGTAATCTCAGCACTGTGGGAGACTGAGGTGGGTGGATTGCTTAAGGTCAGGAGTTCAAGCCTGACCAACAAGGTGAAAGCCCCATCTGTACTAAAAATACAAAAATCATCTGTGCGTGGTGGTACATGCCTGTAATCCCAGCTACCTGGGAGGCTGAGGCAGGAGAATCGCTTGAACCTGGGAGGCGGAGGTTGCGGTGAGCTGAGAACGCGTCACTGCACTCCAGCCTGGATGACAGAGCTTGACTCCATCTCAAAGCAAGCAAGCAAGCAAACAAACAAAACAACAACAAAAAAAAACCATTGTGTGATTTTTAAACATTTTTTTAGCTCATCAGCTATCATTAGTGTTAGTGCTTTCTATGTATGGCTCAAGACAATTCTTCTTCCAACATGGCCCATGGAAGCCAAAAGATTGGACACCCCTGCTATAGAAGGTAACAAGACGATGCCATTCCCTGTTCTCAACCGTTCTTAGCTGGGTGTCGGAAATAGATGCTCGGTGCTGCAAAGAAAAATTAGCACTGAGACAAAAGATCTTTCAGCAATGCAATTTTTACTTCCCGGACTGCAAGAAGGGCACCCTCACTAGCTATCTTGCTACAAGAGTACAATGAACAAGGGAAAACACAAATTTATCCCTTACGCATTTGGGGTTGTCCTTACTGCTTCGTCTGATCTCCATTGGCCGGAGCCAGACCTCACAATCTAAACTAAAACCCAAATGGCTAATAACTTAAAACTTTTCTAAACAGGTAAAAGCACTGGAGAGCTGGGACATGTCCATGAGCACGTCCAGCACAGATATCTTGGTTAAAGTATAAGGACATAGAATGTACTAGGTACCTGTAAGCATGGCATGTCTAACAGCTACATAGGATAGGGCTTAACAAAATTACTAGCACACTTATTCTTTAACAAGAAAGGAAACTTTAAAAAGGAACTTTTCTACTTCCCACACCGGGCATGGTGGCACGAGCCTGTAATCCCAGCTACTCAGGAGGCTGAGGCACAAGAATCGCTTGAACCGGGGAGGCGGACATTGCAGTGAGCTGAGATGGTACTACTACACTCCAGCCTGGGTGACAGAGCAAAACTCTGTCTCAAAAAAAATGAAAAGAAAGAAAGAAAGAGAAAAGAGGGACAGGCAAGTGGAAGGAGAAAACCTGCTTGGAGAAAGATGACATAACTATCAGGGGAGTCCCTGGACCTGCCTCACTAAAGGATGTGCTAGGGGATCCCGGGACTGGATATCTCATCTCAGGTCCTAGAGGGAATTTAGACCTGCTCAGTTCATGGCAATAACAACCACCTGTGGCTGTTGAGCACTTGAAACATGGCTCCTATGGTTTTGAAAACAATATTTTACATTCTTTGAGAAATCTCCAAACAACTTTCAACAGTGGCTGAACTAATTTCCATCCCCACCAATAGTGGGTAAGCATTCCTTTTTCTCTGCAGCCTCACCAGCATCTGTTGGTTTTTTGACTTTTTAATTATAGCCCTTCTGACTGGTGTGAGATTGGTATCTCATTGTGGTTTTGATTTGCATTCCTCTGATGATTAGTGATGATGGGCATTTTTTTCATCTGTTGGTTGGCTGCTTGTATGTCTTCTTTTGAGAAGTGTCTGAACTACCATTTGACCCAGCAAGCCAATTACTAGGTATCTACCCAGGAAAATCTCTCTCCTTCTCTCTCTCTCCCTCCCTCTCTCTTTTCCACTCTCGATTTCTCCTCTCTCGCCCTCAACTCTGAGAATCTCTGTCTCTCTCTCTTTCTCTCTCCTACACTTCCCCTCTCTCTCCTCTCTCTCCTCCTCCTCTCTCTTTCCCTCTCTCTTCTCCTCTCTTTCTCCCTTCTCAATCTCTCCCTTTGTCTTCCATGAGATGTCTATTTCAGCAGCAGAGGCTGTGAGCCCAACCTTCAGAATCGATCCCAAATCATCCCAGATCATTATACCAAAAAGAGGCATGCACAGACATGTTCATCACCACGTTATTCACAATAGCAAAGACATGAGATCAACCTAGGTTCCCATCAATGTCAGACTGGATAAAGCAAATGTGGTACATAGATACCATAGAATACTATGCAGCCATGAAAAAGAATGAAATCATGTCCTTTGCAGCAACATGGATGGAGCTGGAGGCAGTAACCATAAGCAAATTAATGCAGGAACAGGAAAGCAAATACTGCTTATTCTCACATATAAGTGGGAGCCAAACACTGACCACCCACGGACATAAAGATGGGAACAATAGATCCTGTGGATTATTAAAAGGAAGAGGATGGATGGGGGCGGGGCATTGAGAAACTACCACTGGGTACTATGCTTACTTCCTGGATGAAATATATCCATGTACAAACCTGCACGTTTACCCCCCATATCTAAAATAAAAGTTGAAATTTAAAAACATAAAACAAAAAGCAAGTTCTATAAAAACTCATCAAAGAAGAATGAAAAGAAGTCATGTCAATGTTGTCATCTCAAAATTTGATGAAGAAATACTTCCAATTCATATGTAACAATGGTGACAAATTGCCATCAATCTGAAAATGATAAATTATTATAAGACATATAAAGTAATAAAGAAAAAAAGGAATGTGGCTTGGTACAACTGAGGAAATATTTAATTTAGTTGTAATTTTAATTAATTTATATTAAAAAATTAATGTCCAGTTTTATTATTTGAAACTGTGTAAGTATGACTGGAACAACCTGGGTATGTGAATCTACTTTTCACCATAAACTTATGAAATCCTAATATTGCTTAAGTATTTCTGATAAAAATTTGATACCCAAGTTAGAAGTTTTGTTTTGTTGTTTATTTTTTTTTTTGAGTTGAGAAGTTCTGTAAGTATAAAAATATGTACCAGATTTTGAAGAAATTATATTTTTAAAATAGCTTAAAATACCTCATAATTTGTTTACATTGATCATATGTTGAAATGTTAACATTTTGGATATATTGGCCAAACAACATATTATTTAAATTATTTTTCTTTTCTTTTTATCCTTTTTTTTTTTTTTTGCTCTGCCACCCAGGCTAGATGGAGGGCAGTGGCACAGTCATAGCTCACTTGAGCCTCAAACTTTTGGGCTCCAGCAATCTTCCTACCTCAGCTGGAACTACAGGCATGCCCCACCACAACCAGCTAATTTTAAAAATTTTATTAGAGAGAGGGTCTCACTACATTGCCCAGGCTGGTCTTGAACTCCTAGGCTCAAGCAATCCTCCTGCCTTAGTCTCCCAAAGTGCTGGGATTACAAGTGTGCCCCACCACACCAGACCAATTTTTAAAATTTTTAGTAGAGAGCAGAGTCTCACTATGTTGCCCAGGCTGGTCTTGAACTCCTAAACTCAAGCAATCCTCCTGCCATGGCCTCCCAAAATGCCAGGATCACAGGCATGAGCTGCTGCACCCAGCCTTACCTCTTTCTTTTTGTTTTGTTTTGTTTTGTTTTTTCAGAATGTGGCTTTTGGAAAATTTTAAGTTACATACAGAACATCATTTTCTGTTTTTCTCAGGAAGCATCAACTTAGAGTAAAATCCAATGTCCTGGCTCCCGTCCTTCTCTGACCTTGTCTTGTAAGTCATTCCTCACAATTACCTGGCACAGTTGTCCAGGTGTGTCCTGAACGATGATGTCAGTGGTAATTGGTCTACCTAGAAGAGGCACCGTTTTCTAACAAACATAATTGTACCATATGGGCTAAAAGCTGCCTAGACTCACTCCTCACGTTCATGCCATCCAGCTGGCCTTACTTTCTTAGATCATGCCAATCTCCTGCTTTGGGGTCTTTGGACTTGTAGCATCTCCCTGGAATACTCTTTACATAGGCTTACTCCCTGACTCTGTGCAGATCTCTGATTGAAAGTCAACTCTTTAGAAAGGTCTTCTGCCAGGCACAGTGGCTCACACTTGGAATCCCGACACTTCAGTAGGCCAAGAATGAACAAACACTTGAGCCCAGGAGTTCAAGACCAGCCTGGACAACATAGGGAGACCCGTCTTTAAAAAATTTAAAAATTTGCTGGGCATGGTGGTGCATGACTGTAGTCCCAGCTACTTGGGAGGCTGAGGTGGAAGGATTGCTTAAGTTTGGGAGTTTGAGGCTGCAGTGAGCTATGATTGTGCCACTGCACTCTAGCCTAGGCCACGGAGTGAGACCCTGTCTCCAAAAAACATTTAAAAAATTTTTTTAAAAAAGGAAAGAAGGAAGGAAAGAAGTGAGAAAGGGAAGAGGGAAGGCCTTCTATGCACCCTTACCAATATGGCTTGGCTCTGTCCCCACCCAAATCTCTTCTTGAATTGTAGTTTCTACAATTGCCGTATGTCCTGGGAAGGACCAGGTGGGAGGTAATTAAATCATGGGGGTGGGTCTTTCCCATGCTCTTCTCCTGACAGTGAATAATTCCCATGAGATCTGATGGTTTTATAAGGGGGAGTTTCCCTGCACAAATTCTCTCTTGTCTGCCACCATGTAAGACGTACTTTTTGCCCTCTGCCATGATCGTGAGGTCTCCTCAGCTGCGTGGAACTGTGAGTCCATGAAACCTCTTTTTCCTTATAAATTACCCAGTCTCAGGTATGTCTTTATTAGCAGCATGAGAACAGACTAATACACCTTACAATCACTAATGACTCCCTATCACATTTTATGTTCACCTTGTCTGAAATGGCACCCAACATCCCCACACCATTTGTTCTTCAGAGGACTTACTGCTGCTGGAAGTTATATTATGTATGTATTCACTTACTTGTCTCGCCCATGGGAATGTAAGCTCATGAAGTGGGAGCTTTGTCTAATTCATCAGTATATTCTCAGTGCCAAGATCAGTGATAGCACCAGAAAGGTTGTTGACTGAATGAACAGATTCCAGTCTCAAAGGGTGGTTGGCAGCACTTAATGAGGCACAGGGTGTGAAAGTGCTTTGTAAATAGTTTAGATCACAGAAAGAAAAAAAAAAGACAAGTTGTTCAAACAGAAGTAGAGAATCCTTTGAGGCAGAGCCAGACATAATTGGCCAAGACTTTGGTGTGTAGCTTGCAAGAGACTCTCAAACCAATTGCATGAGAAAAGACCTTTCAATGATACTGAAGAGGAGACTTCTAGAGACTCAGCAAGAAACTCATCATGGGGCTGTATTGATCTGGACTCTGGCTGCAATCAGCAGGACCCCAACTCATACTAGCTCAGGCAAAAAAATAAAAATAAAAAATGAATTATTGGCTCATGTACCTGGAAAGGCAAGGGATAGAGCTGAGTTCTAGGGATGACCCTCTCCTTATCATGCTGTATGTCTGTCTTCCTCCTTATCTCTTGCTTCTCATTCTCTGTGCTAATTGGCATCATTCTTACATGCTTCAAACATGTCTCTCCATTGGAAAAGTGAGAAAAGGCTCATGAAAAAGAGTGAAATCATGTCCTTTGCAGCAACATGGATGGTTCTGGAGGCTGTAATCCTAAGCAAATTAATGCATGAACAGAAAAGCAAACTTTTCTGTTTTACTGCTTTTCTGAATTGTCCATATGATTAGAAACAGCATCCCCCATGGGCTCCCCTTAGAAAAATTTCAGGGAAGCTTCTAGTGACCCATCCTTGGCCTAATTTCTGTGGCCAAGGAGGGTGTGTACCGTGCTTGGTAATCTCCATTAGAACCACCATGATGACTTGTGGAGGAGAACATTTCCCCAAAGAGAGACAAAATGGTACCAGCCAGACAAGCTTCACAGGTGGGAAGTGATGGAGCCAGGACTTCAGCCCTTGACTGTCTGACTCTAATACCGATACTCTCATTCACTAAGCAACATAACCTGCTGATCATAACACAAGGTCAGTATCCTGCAAGGAAAGCACAAACCACCAACTCAGTTGCTCCCTCCATTTTTGGAAAGAATGGTATGACTCATAGATGTTCCCTGCAGAGGAAAGGATAAAAAGAAAACAGTTAATGGATTGTATGGACTTCCAGACTGGGTCTACAGAGACTATTTCAATAGCCTCGACACAGACAGGTACTAGATCACACCATGGTCAGTACCAGGATGTTCTAAGCCAGATTGGAAAGAAGGAAGTGCAGATCAATCATGGCAAGCAGATGGCATCCACCTGAGAGAGCTGCAGGAACTCATGGATGAAATTGGGATGGTTGGTTGGCAGGAATGTGGGACCTGTCAGCCCAAATGGCCACTATACTGGAGAGGATGTCAGCTCACAGATGTGACCCTGGCCATCAGAGTGGCTCAGCGGGGCCTGGGGAATTGCAACGCAGATGACTCAGCTCTCAGCCTCCATCTGGACCAAGCTGGTGGCAGTTGGAATAAAAGAGAGCCTGTGGACTTAAAAATAACCTACAGGGCAGAGAATGAATGGAGAGTGGGAGAAAGAGCTGCCACGCAGGTGCTGCCGAGAAAAATTGTACTTGATGGCTGTGCTAGAGTCTTCCAAGGCCCGAGAGGGTGAGTCAGTGTGTGTACAAAGGGAAACTGATGGATCTAATTTCTACGTGGGAGATGTACAGCAAGCAGCCGATTTATCTAGAAAACAGTAGGTTTTCTGAGTCACGCTGTCCTGGCTCAAATCCCAGCTCTGCCACCAACTTACATTTGTGAAGTTGGTCTGGTTGCAAACCTTGCCCGAGCTTCAATCTCCTCACCTGTAAAATGAGGGTAATCATACCTCACTCCAAAGGCCATTTTGAGGATAAAAACTGACAAGAAGAGTACCTAGTAGGAGGGTCATGGTGACAGCAAGGATTATCTACTATATCTGCAACTAATGAGTAGTCTAGGGGAATTCTACAGACCCCTGGGGTCTCTGGAAGCAGAGCCTTTGGGGCCTCTGCAGAGGGTCTTTGGAGAAATCAGGAAACAAGGGTCCAGCCTCCTTACCTGTTTCACCTCAAACAGTTCTACTTGTAATTATTTTCTTCGTAAGATTTCGGCTAGGTGCAGTGGCTCGTGCCTGTAATTCCAGCACTTTGGGTGGCCAAGCTGGGCAAATCACAAGGTCAAGAGTTTGAGACCAGCCTGATCAGCATGGTGAAGTCCTATCTCTACTAAAAATACAAAAAAAAAAAAAAAAAAAAATTAGTCGGACATGGTGGCACACACATGTAATTCCAACTACTTGGGAGGCCGAGGCAGGAGAATTGCTTGAATCCAGGAGGTGGAGGTTGCAGTGAACTGAGATCACGCCACTGCACTGCAGCCTGGGCAACAGAGCAAGACTCCGTCTCAAAACTAAACAAAGAGATTCCTTTTGAGAAAAAGTACAACATGGTGGGATTCTCTGTCCCCTCATCTTCCATTCCATCCTCACAGCTGATGAAGGGCATTTAACATAATTAATGATAGTTCTACTTAAATGCAATACAAATTCATTTGCTTCTAGATTTACCAACCCAAAGACTGAACCACTTGCACCATCAGTCAATGGCTGAGGACATGGGCTCTGGAGCCAGACTGTCTGGGTTTAAGTCCTAGTTCTGCCTTTACTAGCTGTGTCATCTTAAGGGAATTATTTAATGGTTCTATGGTTCAATTTCTTCATCTGCAGAATGGGGTACATCATAATAATAATACTTGGCTGATAAGGACTTCCTGAGTTAATACATGCAAACCACTACGAATGATGCCTTGCACTGTTAACTGCTGCTGTCATCATCATTATCACAACCACCATCATCACCACCAACATCACTACAATTACCATCACCAGCACTACCATTATCGTCTTCACTATCACTATCATTTCATCACCACCCCACCATCATTGTCACCACCACAACCACCATCACTATCACAACCACCATCACCACCACTACACCCACAGAAACTTGTGACAATCTCCGTTGCTCTCCAGAATAGAACAGAGAATAATGGTTTCCCTGATTTTGACTGTGCAGGAAATCAGAAGTTGGAGGTCAAGACCCTGGTTTGGGAGTGGGTAGAAAAAGGGAGATAAAGGGCAGCCTGTGGAAGATAGGGTTCCCTATATCCTGTATCTGAGGTCAGTTCTGCAAAGCCTCAAAGATGGCCTTAGCAGGAAAGGGCTGTTTTCTTTTTCTGGGGGCGGTGGGGTGGAGTGGGAGGGGGGACAGGGTCTCACTCTGTGGCCCAGGCTAGAGTGCAGTGGCATAATCATGGCTCACTGCAGCCTCGACCTCCTGGCTCAAGTGATCCTCCTGCCTCAGACTCCTAACTAGCTGGGATTACAGATATGCAACACCATGCCCAGGCTAAAAGGGCTGTTTTCAGTGTTGCACATTCCCTGGGCTGATATTCACAATCAGCTATGAGATGCTGGAGTCCTTTTTCTGGTCTTAATCTATAAATTCACACTCTTCTAGGTGTCTAGTCATGGCACGACAGCAGAGTAACAGGGTTTGACTGCTGCAAAAAAAGTTTGAAAAACACGTACTTGAACTTTAATGATTTTGAGGAATTTGGAGATAATGGAACTACCAATTGATTGAAATGGGAGCTACGGTGACACAATCAGAGAATGCTAAAGAGCAAAGAATAAATGCCAGGGATGAAGGGACAGAGCCTTTTTTTGATAGGGATGTGTCAAGAGCAAGATTCCTGAAAGATCAGTGCCAGCCCTAGTTTTATTTAATATTCTTTCACAAGAGCTAGAAGAGGTGGGGCTGGGGGGAGCAGAGAAAGCTCTGGGTTTGTAGATGAAAGGATGAGGGGTGGGCAAATGATAACAAGAAAACAGCAAGATCTGAAGATTCTGTATCAGTGGGAAGGAAGGAGGGTGATGAGATCAAATGTGAGCAAGTTCAAGGCGTTGTGTTTAAGAAAATGGGAGCTCTTGGAGACTGGCCCTGAGCATGCTGTCTTGGCAGAGTCACGAGCTCCAGGCATCACCATGAAGGATATTAAAAACACAATGGGAAGGTTGCTTTTTTTTTTTGAGACAGAGCCTTGCTCTGTCACCCAGGCTGGAGTGCAATGGCACGATCTTGACTCACTGCAACCTCTGCCTCCCAGGTTCAAGCAATTTCTCTCACCTCACCCTCCAGAGTAGCTGGGATCACAGGCATGTGCCACCATGCCCAGCTAATTTTTATATTTTTAGTAGAGATGGGGTTTCACCATGTCGGCCAGGCTGGCCTCAAACTCCTGACTTTCAAGTGATCGTCCACCTCAGCCAGCCAGGGTGCTGGGATTACAAGCATGAGTCACCACGCCCGACTGGAAGCTTGGTCTTGCTTTTACACATTAACTTCATTAGCATACCTTCCCTCCAATTCCCTGTATTTGGGGAGATGTTCTGAGCCCTCGCTCAGTGAGGCACAGCAATGCCAAACCTGGGAAGATGAACTGGGGGGGTAGGGTGTTAAGAGGGGAGCCCACTATCAGCTGAGTAGGCCATATGGCTTGTTCAGTGCTAATGGCCTTGTTACTTTCTAGAGGATGACCTCCAGAGAGGATAAAAGCCATAATGCTGCTATCAATTCCCAAGATGTTACCCTATCAACTCAAGTGGTAGATGACTGTGTTTTTCTCTTCAGAAGGCTGGTATGCCATCAACAGTCCCCTCTGCTCAGTGGCAATATTTGTGAGTCACAAATGTTTAGGATGAGCTGCTTTATAAGGCTGCTTCCTATTCTTGTGCCCCGTAGTTCAGACCTGGGGTCGATTTCCCTGTTGCTTAGATTTCTAGTGTGAGCTCATTGCCTGAATGGTCCGAAAGGACTCTCTGACCAGCTGCCTCTCCCAAATGAGCTCATTCTGCTTCTTGCACTCTTCTGCGTTCATCCATCAGGCTGGGTTTAAGAGCAATGCAGACTTGGCTTTTCAACAATATTATGTGTCATCTAAATAAATACATTTCACTGGGGAAAACATGCTAAATATGATATTCCCATGAGTCACGAAACAGCTGTGCTGGCTTCACAGTGGTAAATCTGTTCCATCAGTAATAAGGAAGGGAGAAGAAGGGAGCTAGATCACATTTCAGAGTGGGCGATTGCAAGAGAGGTAGAATGTGGTCCCCTGCAGCAGACCTTCAGCACCACTACAGAGAGCACATTGGCCCCAAAGCATCGCACCCAAATAAAATCCATCCAGGGCCTGTGGAGCATAATACAGATTTGAAATTTATGTAGAGAGAGGGAGTGAAAGACAGGCAGAGAACGTTCTACAAAACAGAATGAGTAGATCTCCCTTTGTTCTGATTACTATTACGATTGATCGTATTTTAAAATTATTTATTTATTTATTTAATTTTGTTTTGTTTTGTTTTGTTGAGATGGAGTCTCACTGTGTCACCTAGGCTGGAGTGCAGTGGTGAGATCTCGGCTCACTGCAACCTCTGCCTCCCAGGTTCAAGCGATTCTCCTGCCTCAGCCTCCTGAGTAGCTGGGATTATGGGCACATGCCACCATGCCAGGCTAATTTTTGTATTTTCAGTAGATATGGGGTTTTACCATGTTGGCCAGACTGGTCTCAAACTTCTGACCTCAAGTGATCCTTCTGCCTCAGCCTCCCAAAGTGCTGGGATTACACATGTGAGCCTCTGCACCTGGCTATATGTATATATGTGTGTGTGTGTGTATATATATATATATGTGTGGGTATATATATATGTATATATATATATGTGTATATATATATATATATATATTTGAGACAGAGTCTTGCTTTGTCACCCAGGCTGCAATGCAGTGGTATGCTTATGGCTCACTGCAGCTTTGATGTCCCGGGCTCAAGCCATCCTCCCACCTCAGCCTCCCAAGTAGCTGGGACCACAGGCGTGCACCACCAGACCTGGCTAATTTTTTATTTTTAGTAGAGACAAGATCTCACCATGTTGCCCAGGCTGGTCTTGAACTCCTGGGCTCAAGCAATCTTCCTGTCTTGGTCTCCCAAAGTGCTGGGATTATAGGCATGAGCCACTGAGCTCTATTTTTATTTTTTATTTATTGGTGTTTTTTTTTGGTTTGTTTGTTTTTGTTTTTGAGACAGGGTCTCAATGTGTTGCCCAGGCTAGAGTGCAGTGGTCAGATCATACCTCAGTGCAGCCTGGAACTCCTGAATTCAAGTAATCCTCCTGCCTCAGCCTCTAAGTAGCTAGAATTACAGGTGTGCACACTAATCCCAGGTCTAAGAGGCTAAGATCCCCTTGATGCTTGGCTAATTTTGTATTTTGTAGAGACAGAGTCTTGTTATGTTGCCCAGGCTGGAGTGCAGACTTGGCTCACTGCAGCCTCTGCCTCCCGGGTTCAAGCAATTCTTGTGCCTCAGCCTCCTGAGTAGCTGGGATTACAAGTGTGTGCCATCATGCCCAGCTAATTTTTGTATTTGTAGTAGAGATGGGGTTTCACCATGTTGGCCAGGCTGGTCTCGAACTCCTGACCTCAAGTGATCCTCCTGCCTCTGCCTCCCAAGGCACTGGGATTACAAGCATGAGCCACCACACTGAGCCTAACTAGGATTTTAAAAAATAAATGAAATCCAACACACTTCCGACTCTCACACACACACCCACCACCACCCGTGCCAAGTGCTACGAATCTTGGGTTCATAAACAAATGAGCTAATATTTGCAAAGCCACTTTGTAAAATGTAGAGTGCTACTGGCAGAGCTTAGCTATCATTATTATCATATAACTGACCCTTTAGAGTTATGGCTGTCTCTGTGGACCTGGTGTGACAGTTGTGGGGGGCCGGGAAGAAGGTAAAAGAGCTTTAGAATAAAGTCTAATGTTTCTTACTTTCAAATGTCAGAGGGTTATAAAGAATGACTCTTGCTGTGGCCATGTTCAATGAATTCAAAATTCTGGAGGCAGAAGAAAAGAAGTCTATTTCATGTGACTTTCTCCAAATGGCAACTTAGTTCTGCATTGCCATAGCCTAATTAATGGGAGGCCACCCATGTCACCAGGGAGAGAGGCTCACTGTACATCACCATGTTTTCCACCAAGCCCTGTGGAAGTGAAAAGTTTGAGAGGGGATCTTTAAATCACATTAATACATTGCCTATTTTCTTCAAACACATTTTCAAGAACATGTTGAGACCATCCCCTGGAGAGAACCTACAGGCAAAAGGTATGAGGATATTATCTTTAATTGTTTAGAGAAGAGTTCCGAGGGAGACTATTCCAACAGGGCTGTTACCTTCAAATCTTAATCCTTTTTGATCTCCACAAACAGCCTACAGGTTCCCCTTTTCAAAAGTCAGAGAATGCCTCTAGCCAAAGTGGTCTAAGGACATTTCAGAAGAAACAGGCAGTCCAGAGCCCAGGTCTAAGATGCTAAGACAGCCTGGATGGTCCATCTATTCCCATAGCTCTGACTTTCAATTTCCATCTTCATGTCAGCTGCTCATGACCCTCTGAAATGCATCAGCCATGGAGAATTACATGCAGAAGGCACTGTCTTCTAATAAAAAAATCTGAAATTAAATCCTTGCGTACTTTGATAGCATCTTTCAAAAGCAGAATTGCCTGCTCAATTATCCAAATAGCACTTCCTGCCGATACAGAGAAAAATGACACACAACAGAGCTAATATACTTTATATTTTTAGAGGCATGTACCATAGAATATGTTAGTGTAATTAATTTAATTGAGTCATACCTACCAAGAAATTATTTAATTATGTTGTTACTTGAATAGTGATAATGATGATAATAAACTAACATTCTTTTTTAACAAAATTCTATTTATTGCTAGGTGATAGGAAGGGATCGAGAGAGGGATGGAAATCATTACCGAGAAGGCTTGAACAACCACAATTTACTGCGAAGAGATAAAAACCAAACACCTCAGCCATATTATCACCATAATTGTCTGTAGTTTACCTATCTTGTAAAATAAATGGATCATGAAATGTGAGAGCACGTTTCAAAACATACATAGAAGGTGTTAGAGTGATTATGCATAGGCTGCCTGACTTAATTGTAAATTGTTTTTCTTGCAGTGGAAAGTGAAAAGATATAAATTAGTAGTGATTTCGATGCAATTGGAAGTCCATGAACTTGCTTAGAGAGAACTTTGCAAAGGCGCCTACATTCTGCAAAGAGAGAGCTTTTTTTTTTTTTTTTTTTTTTTTTTTAGCTTTTAATGGACTTTTGTTGCTTGCTAATCCCTGGTGCAGGCACATATTTGCAGATCTGAGATTTGATAAATGTTCAAGTGGCTCAAGTTTTAACAAGAAGCTTTTCTCTCCTAACTCCAGGTGGCAAAGGCAAAAGCTGGCCTGCATTGTGTGGCCCCAGGGAGCTGCAGACAGAGGATCTGAGTCCTGGCCACTGTGCCAGCTGTCTCTTACAAGTTTAGAGGCACTGGTATTGCATCAAAATCAGACAACGCTCCCTTCCCTCCCTTCCCAGGCACTCCGTTCCCAGCCTTTTCCACCAACAGGTCCTTATTCTCAGCAGCCAAAATAATTTATTGGTTTCCACTGTTCTCCTTGGCTGAATCTTCAAGTACACCAACTCCCCCCCTTCTGGACAGACTCTCCATATTTCAGCCGGCATCTAATCAGCACCTTGCTGCTCTTCCATTCTTTCTTTCTCCAGAGCCGTGATTCTTCCTTCTCAAGTGAAAGAGGAATTACAGGCAAATAGACACTATCCTTGAATGCAGTTCCGGTAACACAGAATGGGGAATGAACTCGATCGCATTTTTGCTTCTTTGTTGAAATAAGCCCAGTATCTCCCTTGTACAAAGAGTGAATTAGCTTCACTAAGGCAACCAGCACTGCCCCTTTTAACCGAGTCACTATCGCAGTTCCCCATTCCCCGCTCACGGAGCATTCTGTTCGTTCCGTTCTTTCCAGGAACGTTTTCTGAGCTTCAGGAGGCCCTGAGTTACCTGGGTAATTAGTGTTGTCCTCTTGTACAGTGCAAAAACAAAACCATCATGAGACAGCCTCTTTAGCTAAGTTGGGAATGGGGTTTAAGTGCATGGGCAAATGGATATGGCAGTCAAATTCAGACTGTTGTAGTTTGTGATCCATCCTCCTGCCAATCATAGCATACAAGATGCTGATTAACCTCACCAGCAACAGGGAATTCTCCCTCCACTGCAGATAAAGCAGTGATTATATGAAAGTGAAAAATGAATAATTTAAAAATGCAATTTTCTGCGGGGCTCCGTGCAGTGTATGTTTCTGTGTGTGTGTGTGTTTTATACCAGCCTCTGTTACTTTCGTAGTTTGGATTGGACTTCCGTCAGTCTGTTTTGTTACTGGATCCCACCACTTACCCAAAATTAGCCTTTGGGTTGGGTGTTTCTGTGCTATAGTCCCTTCTGTGGTCACCAGAAAGATGTTACAGGAAAGAGGTCCTGATCCAGACCCCAAGAGACAGTAATTGGACCTGGTTGGGAGGACGAGGTGGGTGGATCACTTGAGGTCAGGAGTTCGAGACCAGCCTGACCAACATGGTGAAACCCCAACTCTACTAAAAATACAAAAATTTGCTGGGTGGGTCAGGCATGGTGGCTCACACCTGTAATCCCAGCACTTTGAGAGGCCGAGACATGAGACAGGCGGATCACTTGAGGTCAGGAGTTTGAGACCATCCTGGCCAACATGGTAAAACCCTGTCTCTACTAAAAATACAAAAAAAAAAAAAAAAAATAGCTGTGCATGGTAGTCTGCACCTGTAATCCCAGCTACTTGGGAGGCTGAGGCAGCAGAATCGCTTGAATCCAGGAGGCAGAGGTTGCAGTGAGCCAAGATCATACCACCGCACTCCAGCCTGGGCAACAGAGCTAGACTGGAAAGAAAAGAAAGAGAGAAAGAGGAAAAAAGAAAGAAAGAAAGAAAAAGAAAGAAAGAAAGAAAAAGAAAGGAAGGAAGGAAGGAGAAGAGAGAGAGGGAGGGAGGGTAGGAGGGAGAATTCAGGATGAGTTAGTAAAGTGAAAGCAAGTTTATTAAGAAAGTAAACGAATAAAATAATGACTACTCCATAGACAGGGGAGCCCTGAGGGGGGCTGCTGGTTGCCCATTTTTATGGTTATTTCTTGATTATATGCTAAACAAGAGGTGGATTATTCATATCTTCCCCTTTTAGACTATATAGGTTAACTTTCTGATCTTGCCATGGCATTTGTAAACTGTGGAGGCGCTAGCGAAAGTGTAGCAGTAAGGACGACCAGAGGTCACTCTGTGGCCATCTTGGTTTTGGTGGGATTTGGCTAGCTTCTTTATTGCAACATATTTTATCAGCAAGGTCTTTATGACCTGTATCCTGTGCCGACCTCCTGCCTCATCCTGTGACTTAGAATGCCTTAACCTTCTGGGAATTAAGCCCAGTAGGTCTCAGCCTCATTTTACCCAGCTCCTATTCAGGATGGAGTTGCTGTGGTTCAAACACCTCTGACAGTTTCACAGATGGATTCCAGGGACCTATGAGCAGTCTCTGGGAGCCGTTGGCTGGGTGTGATGCTGACCAGGAACTGTGGCCCACCTTGTAGTTCCCACACATAGGGGAGCAGAGAGGTAGAGTATAGCCCACCAACCACTGCACACACAGGAAACAGATCCCATGTCAGGACACTCTGTAAGTGCTGAATCCTTCCAGACCAGTGGAGAGAACCCATCAGCACATATCTGTAGCGTTTACCTTTTGCAAGAACATAGCTCCGCATTGTGTTTAGTAATTTAACATTTTTGACAAAAACAACCTGAAGGAGATAACATTAAAAAATGCTGACAGGGAGCAGAGAGGATTTTTAGGGCAGTAAAACCTCTCTATATGATCCTATAATGTTATTATACATTTGTCCAAACCGAGAGAAGTTACACCACCAGCAAGAGTGAACCCTAATGTAAACTCTGAACTCTGGGTGATGTAGGTTCATCAATTATTTCTGTAAACCAAAATAAAAATAAAATTCTAAGCCCTCCAACCATCTGAACGGACCCCTCCTCTCAGCCAAGGGCATTCCAGAGCTAACCTAAAAAAAAAACTAGCTCAGGCCATGTTGGAAAGAGAAAGCCAGGCATACCTCATTATGCCCTCCTCCCTTTTGAAATTACTGATACAACAGACTCTTTAAGTCTGATAAGAAACATTAACCATCTATTCTTTCTAAAGTCTGACACTCAGAGGCTTCATCTGCATGATAAAACCCTGGTCTCCACAACCCTTTATGCATAACCCAGACATTCCTTTCTAGGAATAGTAACTCTCTTGAGTCTCCCACTGTCGCCTAGGCTGGAGTGCAATGGGGTGATCTCAGCTCACTGCAACCTCCACCTCCCGGGTTCACGAGATTCTCCTGCCACAGCCTCCGGAGTGGCTGGGATTACCGGCACACACTACCACACTGGGCTAATTTTTTGTATTTTTAGTAGAGACAGGGTTTCACTACGTTGGCCAGACTGGTCCCAAACTCCTGATCTTGTGATCTGCTCGCCTCGGCCTCCCAAAGTGCTAGGATTACAGGCGTGAGCCACCGTGCTCAGCCAAATAATAACTCTTTCAACCAATTGCCAATCAGAAAAATTTTAAATCTACCTATGATCTGGAAGCCCCCATTTCCAAGTTGTCCCACCTTTGCAGCCTGAACCACTGTATATCTTGCATGTATTGACTGATGTCTCGTGTCTGCCTATGATGTATAGAACCAATTGTGCCCTGACCAGATTGGGCACATGTCACCACGACCTCCTGAGGCTGTGTCATGGGTACGTCCTTAACCTTGGCAAAACAGACTTTCTAAATGGATTGAGACTTGCCCCGGATACTCCTGGTTTCCGTTACAAATGCATCACGATGGCAGGAATGTTGATAGCTTGGGAGGCTGTGTGTGTGTTAGAGAGGCAGGGTGTATATGGGAACCCTCTGTACCTTTTGCTCAATTTTGCTGTAAATCTAAAACCACCCTAAAAAATAAAGTCTGTTAAAAAACAAACAAACCAACAAAACCACAACGGGTCATCCCACCACAAATCCTTGATGAAATGAGGTCAACTTAAAAATTTTTTTTTAATTAGCCATGCATAAAATTAAAGTGTATTTTTATTCTATTTAATGAAAAAAAAAGATGCTAGCAGTAAATGAGGGACAGGAATGAAGGGCACCTATAACAGGCCAACCTTAGTCACTTGTCTAAAAATAATACCTACATCTCCCTTTTCAGCTTTAATTATTTTAACACCCCTGGTGAGCTGTCTGAGAGCTGATATGGGAGCATTCTCAGGAGTCTCTCTGCAGCCCCTGACACTTGGTTGTTACTTTATTTAGAGCCGACATCAGGCGAGGAAGAGAAATGGGAAACTGAGGGCCAGGAGGGAATTTGGGAACATTTTCAAATCCACCTACAGCTGTCAGCAGGACGCGAGCTCCCTAAACAGCTGTGGGTACAGAAGACCCTGAAAGCCACTCCAAAAACTTAGATCCCTCTCCCAGCTGCTTTGCAGGGCTTGGGGAGTTAACGATGAAGTTCTTCCTTATGTGGAGTGCAGAGCTCCAGCCTTCTGATTGGATGACTGCTGAAGATTAGAAAACAGCTTCTTCGGAGGAACTCCAGAGACATAGTGCTGAGAAGATGAAGTCAGCCATTCATGAGAATATACCGTATGATCTGGCACAATTCTGTAGGATTTCTGCACTTTAATCCCTCTGTAGTCGCCATAAATATGTTACAGGAAAGGGGTCCTGATCCAGACCCCAAGAGTGGACCTCACAAAAGAATGAATTCAGGGTGATTCTGCAGTGCAAAGTGAAAGCAAGTTTAAGGAAGTAAAGGAATAAAAGAATGGCTACTCCCCTCTCGGGGCTGCTGGTTGCCCATTTTTATGGTTATTTCTTGCTGATATGTTAAACAAGGGGTGGATTATTTATGCCTCCCCCCTTCAGATCATAAAGGCTAACTTCCTGATGTTGTCATGGCATTTGTAAACTGTCATGTGCTGGTGGCAGTGTGGCAGTGAGAACAACCAGCGGTGACTCTTGTGGCCATTTTGGTTTTGGTGGGTTTTGGCCAACTCCTTCACTGTAACCTGTTTTATCAGCAAGGTCTTTGTGACCTGTATTTTGTGCCGACCTCCTATCTCATCTTGTGACTTAGAATGCCTTAACCGTCTGGGAATGCAGCCCAGTGGGTCTCAGCCTCATTTTACCCAGCTCCGATTTGAGATGGAGTTGCTCTGGTTCTCACGCTTCTGACAATTCCTTCTTGGAAAAGTCAAAACACAGGCCATGCACGCTGGCTCATGGCTGTAATCCCAGCACTTTCAGAGGTTGAGGAAGGAGGGTTGTTTAAGGTCAGGAGTTCCAGACCAGCCTGGGCAACACAGTGTGAAAGGAAAATAAATCTTCGGGCCCCCAAATCACTAAGCTAAAGGGAAAAGTCAAACTGGGAACTGCTCAGGGCAAACCTTCCTCCCATTCGATTCAATATCATCCCTCTGTCCACTGAGATAAATGTATATCTGATTGCCTCCTTTGGAGAGGCTAATCAAAAACTCAAAAGAATGCAGCCATTTGTACCTGGAAGCCCCCTCCCTACTTCGAGTCATCCCACATTTTCTGGACCAAACCAATGTTCATCTTACATATGTTGATTGATATCTCACATCTCCCTAAAATGTATAAAACCAAGCTGTGTCCTGATCACCTTGGGTACATGTTGGCAAGACCTTCTGAGGCTGTGTCATGACACATCCTTAACTTTGGCAAAATAAACTTCCTAAATTGACTGACACATGTCTCAGATTTTGGGGGGTCACAACAGTGAGACCCTGCCTCTGCAAAAAAATAAAAGTGATTAGCTGAGTGTCGTGGCACACGCCAGTAGTCCCAGCTACCTGGGAGGCTGAGGTAGGAGGATCACTTGAGTCCAGGAGCTCAAAGCTGCAGTGAGCTATGATTGCACAACTGCACTCCAGCCTGGATGAGACAGAGCGAGACTGTCTCAAAACAAAACAAAACAAGACAAAACACATGCAATCAGTGTTTTTTCTTTGCTAGGGTTACCACTGAGAGGAAACTTCTGGAATGCTAGATTCTATAGCATCCTCTGGATGTATTTACTTAGTAAAGATTCATCACACAGTATCCTTGAGAGGTGGGAATTCACCACATGTGAGTCACACCTCATTAAGTTATGCCTTTAGATGATCTTGATCTCCTTTATTTTAATTTTATTTATTTATTTTTGGACAGAGTTTCCCACTGTCGCTGGGGCTGGAGTGCAATGGCGCAATCTTGGCTCACTGCAACCTCCACCTCCTAATTTCACATGATTCTCCTGCCTCAGCCTCCTGAGTAGCTGGGATCACAGGTGCCCGCCACCATGCCTGGCTAATCTTTTGTATTTTCAGTAGAGATGGGGTTTCACTATGTTGGCCAGGCTGATCTCGAACTCCTGACTTTGTGATCTGCCCTCCTCAGCCTCCCAAAGTGCTGGGATTACAGGTGTGAGCCACAGCACCTAGGTGATCTCCCTGTTTATCTAGCTCATCTACAATGACAAATGTGAAATATACCGAAATGTATAGGGAATGGTAGGTTAAATGCTGTGTACTCACAATTCAACTTTAACAAGCCTTAACATTTTGCTGTTTCCTCCAAATTTTATTTTGTCTTTTGAATAAATGAAACATTATAGGTAGAATCAAAAGCCTGGATGTATCTGTCTCTGATCACACTGTTTGCTCTCCCTCTCCAGAGGTAACCATCATCTTGCGTTTAGTATTTTTCATTTTCACTTATGTTTTTATATCTTCCCAACATATGTATTTTATGTAGCCATCAAAGATACCTTGTGTTGTTTTGCAGGCTTTTAAACTTTATATGAATGGCATCGTAGAGTTGGAATTCAGCAACTCGCTTTTTCAGGCAAGAGATTTTGTTTTGAGAATTATCCATGTGATTCACCTAGCTCCATTTCCTTCATTTTAACCTCTATATAGTACTCCATTGCACGAATACACTGTAATTTATTTATCCACTCTCCTATAGATAGACATTTAAGTTGAGTGCCAAAGACTGCTGGTTGCTTCCCAAATACTTTCTCCCTCCTTTAGTAACAGATATGCAAAGCAACATTGTGCCCAGTTAAAAGCATACGTTTCTTTACCTTTTGTGCTTCTAGGTGTGGCCACACATATATTCTGGCCACTACAACATAAACAGAACTTTCGGGGAGGACATATGAGAACACTCCTCCAAAGAGCGACAGACTGGGGCATTCGCTTTTGTTCTTCTTTCCTCCCTCACCCTCTTCTGTTGATTGGAATGTAGATTTGATGGCTGGAACTCCAGCAGCCATGTGAGACCATGCAGTGATGCTGAGGATGAAGCCTCCCTGCTCAGTACAACAGAGCAGGAAGACAGAAGGGAACCAGGTCCCTGGTGACTTTGTGGAGCCTTCATCCCAGCCCTAGACTTATTTTTTTTTAAATATGAGAGAATAAATCCTTCTAGAGATACATCTCCATCACTAACAGCTGAACATTATGTTATCATTACCAACTGAGAGCATTTGGGAGTTATTATATACAACAAAGCAATGACCTTTCTTGGACTTGTGTTACTATGCAACTGTGTAGGAGCTCATATAGTGCCTGGTGATACAGCAAGAAATATGTATTTGGTCTTCCTATGGTTTCTTACACAGAGCTTCTAAAATCCTTGTAATTTCCTGAGCAACAGGGGTAGTGAAGTGTCTTCTATTACTTATAACAAACCTCATTCAACCATACCTGAGTTTATGCTAATAAGGTGACTCTTGGTGGGCTCCCTGATAGCTTCAGGATGGGGGCTGGTCATCAGAAGAGCCAACCCTGTGATTAAAGGGTGGGAACTTTCAGCCTCACTCTCCCAGCCCCACATTGACCTTGAGAGGGGAGAGGGCCTAGAGATTGAGTTAGTTGTTGATAGCCGAAGATTTAACCTATCATGTGCATGTAATGGAACCTCCATACAACCCCTAAAGGTTGATGTTCAGAGAGCTTCTGTGTAGGTGGGCACATTGAGGTGCTGAGAGGATGGTGGACCTAGAAGAAGGCTGGCAGCTCCATGCCTCTCCCCATATCCCATCCTCTGCACCTCTTCCACTTGGCTGTTTCTGAGTTGTATCTTTTTTTTTTTCAGACAGGGTTTCACTCTGTTGCCCAGGGTGGAGTGCAGTGGTGCAATCATAGCTCATTGCCACCTCTGCCACCCAAGCTCAAGTGATCCTCCCATGTCAGCCTCCCAAGTAGCTGGGACCACAGTCACCCACCACCATGCCCAGATAATGTTTTACTCTTTTGTAGAGAAGGGGTCTTGTTATGTTGCCCAGGCTGGTCTCCAACTCCTGGGTTTAAGTGATACCTGCCTCCCAAGTAGCTGGGACTACAGGAGCCTGCCACCATACCTGGCTAATTTTTGTACTTTTAGTAGAGATAGGGTTTTGCCATGTTGTCCAGGCTGGTCTCAAACTCCTGGACTCAAGAGATCTGCCCACCTCAACCTCCCAAAGTACTGGGATTACAGGTGTGAGCCACTGTGCCCAGTCTCTTTTTTCGTTGTTGTTATTTAATTAAATAGTGATAGGTCTTGCTATGTTGCCTAGGCTAGTCTTGAACTTCCGGGTTCCAACAGGCCTCCAGCCTTGGCCTTCCAAAGCCCATATAACATTTTTAATAAGCTTTGAAAGTTCCTTGAGAAGCTATCTTGAGATTGAATTCAATTTATAAATTAATTGAAAGATAATTATTCTGTCCTACTATTGTAATTATTAGATTATTATGTATAATTATAGATTATATCATATTATGTTGGAGGGGAATTTATTATATTAAGGCTTCCCAAGCTCGTATAGGCATACCTCTGAGAGTTATCACAGGTTCAATTCCAGGCCACCTCAATAAAACAAGTCATACAAATTTTTTGGTTTCCCAGTGCAGACGAAAGTTTGTTTATCCTATATTGTAGTCTCATAAGTGTGCAATAGAAATTTAGAATATATATATATTTTAAAAACCAATACACATACCTTAATTAAAAAATATTTTGTTGGCGTGGTGCGGTGGCTCATGCTTGTAATCTTAGCACTTCGGCAGGCTGAGGCGGGAGGATAACTTGAGGTCAGGAGTTTGAGACCAGCCTGGCCAACACGGTGAAACCCATCACTACTAAAAATACAAAAATTATTCACGCATGACGGTGTGTGCCTGTAATCCCAGCTCTTGGGAGGCTGATGCAGGAGAAATCACTTGAACCCAGGAGGTGGAGGCTGCAGTGAGCTAAGATCGTACCACTGCACTCCAGGCTGGGCGACAGAGTGAGACTCCATCTAAAACAACAACAACAATGACAAAAATCCAAAAAAAAAGCCCCAAAAAATCTTTGTTCCTAAGAAGTGCTAACGATCATCTGAGCCTTCAGCAAGTTACAATCTCTTTGCTGGTGGAGGGTCTTGCTTCGATGCTGTTGGCTGCTGACTGATCAGGGTGGTGGTTGCTGAAGGCTGGGCTGGCCCTGACAGTTTATGAAAATAAGACTGCAATGAAGTTTGCTGCCTTGATGGACTTTCATGAAAGAGTTCTGCATAGTGTACGGTGCTCTCCGATAGTGTTTTACCCACAGTCGAACTTCTTTGAAAATCGGAGCCAATCCTCTCAAACTCTACCGCTGCTTTATCAACTAAGTTTAGGTTGCGTTTATTTATGATACTGTGCTATTAATAAATCTTCTGTTGTCATCTCAACAAAGTTTACAGTGTTGGGGCTCAGAAAACAATACTCCAAGATGGGGGGCTCAGAAGCAAAAGGTTGTTCTCTGCCCTCCTGCCTGTCTCTCAGTCCCATTCTCCCTAGAGGCGCCATAGAAATGAGAATCCCTCTTCCCCAAGGCAGGTCATAGAAACCAGAACCCCTTTTCCCCCAAGCCAGCCATAAAACCTAAAACTATTATTTAACTTTCCCTCTGTCCTATCCATGTAACAACTGGCCAGAAAGAAATTATCTGATCTATCTTTTTTGACTGTAGGTCATAAGATTCCCATTTCAAAAAGTATCCTACCCCTAAGGAATTAGAGCTCAGAGAGGTCTAGAAGAATCTAGACAGACTGGCCTTGCTGATTTCCTTACTAAGTCTATTCCCATTAGATCACACACTTTTTACCCAATCATATTTCTACATGGCTGTGCATACTCTGTTGAATGTAAGCATGAAAATGGACCATTTTCCCTGTATCTTTAGGTCTTCATTCTAAAGGTTTCTGTGTATACACATTAAAATAAATTTGTATGTCTTTTCTCCAATTAATCTGACTTTTGAGAGGCGATTTTTCAGTGAACCACCAGATAGCCAACCATCAGAAAGCCAAGGAGAACTCTCCTTGGACCCTACGACAGTGCCTCCACTAGAGGTAGTTTCCATTTTAAGAAATCATTTTCTTTGCTCATCCATACGAGGCAACTCCTCATCCACTAATGCATCCAACAAAGGTGTAGTATCCAGAATTTATAAGAAACGTAAACAATTTCAACAAGTAAAAACAAACAACCCCATTGAAAAGTGGGCAAATGATATGAACAGACTTTTTTTTTTTTTTTTTTTTTTAGACTGGGTCTCACTCTTTTGCTCAGGCTGGAGTGTAATGGTGCAATCATGGCTCATTGCAGCCTCAACCTCCTGGGCTTAAGCAATCCTCCCACCTCAGTCTCCTGAGTAGCTTGAACCCCAGAAGCATACCACCACACTTAGCTAATTTTTCATTTTTTTTGTAAAGGCAAGGTCTCCCTATGTTGCCCCAGTTGGTCTCAAACTCCTTAAGGCTCAGGTGATCCTCCTGACTTGGCCTCCCCAAATGCTGGGATTACAGGTGTGAGCCACCATGCCTGGCCAATAGATACTTCTCAAAAGAAGACATACAAATGGCCAAGAAACATAAAAAAAAATGCTTAACGTCATTGATTATCAGAGAAATGCAAATAAAAATCACAATGAGATATCATCTCATACCAGTCAGAATGGCTGTTACTAAAAAGTCAAAAAATAACAGATGCTAGTGAGGCTACATAGAAAATGGAATGCTTTATACACTGTTGGGGGATATAAATTAGTTCAGCCACTGTGAAAAGCAGTTAGGAGATTTCTTAAATGATTTAAAACAGAACTACCATTCAACCCAGTCATCTCATTACTTGATATAAACCCAAAGGACAATATATCACTTTACCAAAAAGACACATACACTTGTATGTTCATTGCAGCACTATTTGCAATAGCAAAGACATGGAATCAACCTACGTGCCCATCAATGGCAGACTGGATAAAGAAAACATGGTGCATCTACACCATATTACACAGCCATAAAAAGAATGAAATTATGTCCTTTGCAGTAACATGGATGCAGCTGAAGGTCATTATCCTAAACAAATTGTACAGGAACAGAAAACCAAATACTACATATTCTCACTTGTAAGTGGGAGCTAAGCATTGGGTAAATATGAGCATAAAGATGGAAACAACACACAAGAGGAATTACGAGAGATGGGAGAGAGGGAGGACAGCGAGGGCTGGAAAACTACCTATTGGGTACTAAGCTCACTACCTGAGTGATGGGATCATTCACACCCCAAACCTCAGCATCATGCAATTGCACATGTACCTCCTGAATCTGAAATAAAAATTTAAAATTATTTTTGTAACAAAGTTTGATCCTGAGACTGTAGCAATTCCATCACATCTTCAGGCTCCACTTCTAATTCCAGTTTTCTTTTCTTGCTATTTCCACCACATCTGCACTTTTTAAAGAAGTAATGGCAAAACCATCAATCACTTTTGCACCAACCAAATACTTCCTCCAGTAACATCTTCAACCATTCAAAGTCCTCAATGAGGGTGGGAATTGACTTCTTCCAAACTTCCATTAGTGTTGCTATTTTAATCTCTTCCCAAGAATACTGATTATACTTAATAGCATCTAGAATCATGAATCTTTTCCAGATTTTCAGTTGACTTTGCCCAGATCCATCAGAGGAATCATCATCTATGGCAGCTATGGCCTCATTCAATGCATTTCTTAAATAATAAGACTTGGGCTCACGCCTGTAATTCCAGCACTTTTGGAGGCTGAGGTGTGTAGATCACAAGATCAAGAGATCAAGACCATCCTGGCCAACATGGTGAAACCCTGTCTCTACTAAAAATACAAAAATTAGCCAGGCGTGGTGGCACACACCTGTAGTCTCAGCTACTCGGGAGGCTGAGGCAGGAGAATTGCTTGAACCTGGGAGGCAGAGGTTACAGTGAGCTGTGATCGTGCCACTGCACTCCAGCCTGGCAACAGAGTGAGACTCCATCTCAATAATAATAATAACAATAATAAGACTTGAAAGTCAAAATTACGTCTTGATCCATAGTGGGCATGAAAGCAACATTCATCTCATTGTACATCTCCATTAGAGCTCTCAGGTAACAAGGTGCATTGTCAATGAGCAGTCATATTTTGGAAGCAGTCATTTTTTTCTGAGCAATTGGTCTCAAAAATGGGTTTAATATATTCAGAAAAACATGCTGTAAACAGATGTACTGTCATTGAGGCCTTTCTGTTCCATTTGTAGAGCCCAGATAGAGTATATATAGCATCATTCTTAAGGACCCCAGGATTTTCAGGATTGGCTTCAATTTAAAGTCTTCAGCTCCATTAGTATCTATCAACAGAGTCAGCCTGTCCTTTGAAACTTTGAAGCCAGGCATTGACTTCTCCTCTGTAGCTATGAAAGTCCTGGATGGCACCTTCTTCCAATGAAAGGCTGTTTTGTCTACATTGCAAATCCATTGGTTGGTGTAGCCACTTTCATCAATGATCCTAGCCAGATCTTCTCGAGAACTTGCTGCAACTTCTCCATAAGCATCTGCCGCTTCACCTTGCACTTTTATGTTATAGAGACAGCTTCTTTCCTTAAACCTCATGAACCAACCTCTACTCATTTCCAGCTTTTTCTCTACAGCTTCTTCACCCCTCTGTCTTCATAGACTTGAAGACAGTTAAGGCCTTGCTCTGGATTAGGATTTGTCTTAAAGGAATCTTGGGGCTGATTTGATCTTCTATCCAGGCCACTCAGACTTTCTTCATATCAGCAATAAGGCTGTTTCACTTTCTTGTCATTCTTGTGTTCACTGGAGCAGCATTTTAAATCTCCTTCAAGGGAAGAAAAAAATTTTCCTTTACATTCAGAACTTGGCTAACTCGTGCAAGAGGCCAAGCTTTCAGCCCATCTTGGCTTTCAACACACCTTCCTCACTAAGCTTAATCATTTCTAGCTTTTGATTTCAAGTGACAGATATGTGACTGATTTCACTTGAACACTTAGAGGCCCTTGTAGGATTATTAATTGGCCTAATTTCAATATTGTTGTGTCTCAGGGAAGAGGGAGGCCCAATGAGAGGGAGAAAGACAGGAGAAGGCCAGTGGGTGGAGCAGTCAGAACACACAGAACATTTATAGATTAAGTTTGCTGTCACACAGCCACGGTTTTTGGTGCCTCAAAGCAATTACAATAGAACACCAAAGATCCCTGATCAGGCCAGACGTGGTGGTTCATGCCTGTAATCACAGCCCTTTGGGAGGCTGAGGCAGATGAATCATTTGAGGTCAGGAGTTAGAGACCAACTTGGCTAATAATGGCAAAACCCTGTCTCTACTGAAAATACAATAATTAGCCGAGTATGGTGGTGGCCACCCGTAATCCCAGCTACTCGGGAGGCTGAGGCAGGACAATCGCTTGAACCCAGAAGGCAGAGGTGGCAGTGAACCAAGATCGTGCCACTGTGCTCCAGCCTGGGCGACAGAGTTAGACTCTGTCTCAAACAACGGCAACAGAAAAGATCGCTAATCATGGGTCATCATAACAGACATAATAATATGAAAAAGTTTAAAATATTGGGGGAATTACCAAACTGTGACAGAGACACAAAGTGAGCGAATGCTGTTGGAAAAGTGAGACCGATAGACTTGCTTCATGCCATGTTGCCACAAACCTTCAATTTGTAAAACTGCAGTATCTGCAAAACACAATAAAGCAAAGCACAGTAAGACAAGGTGTGCTTGATATAATTTCTGGATACTTTTAAAATGTTTTTTCTGGTCATGTTTTGTACTATTCTTTATAAAGTTCTTTTAAAGCAGATAAATTCACAATTGGTATAAATACTTTTGGTGGCTGTTGTGTTTTTCTTCTAATACCTTGATGTGTATTTCCCTTCTATTATACTTCCTAAGTGGTTTCTATTGCTATGGAGGGATGCTTTTGACTTGGTGTTTTGATTTTACATCCAGAACATTACCTCTCTTGCTAGTGTGAGATTTACCTTCACTTCCTGGTTGGCTCAGCACAGTCCTGGCTTTTACCAGTTGTTCTGGAATCCCATTTCGTCTAGCACTTGTCCCAGAATTCTTTTTTTCTTTTTTTTTTTTTTTTTGAGACTTAGTCTCACTCTGTCACCCAGGCTGGAGTGCAATGGTGAGATCTTGGTTCACTGCAGCATCCACCTCCTGGATTCAAGGGATTCTTGTGCCTCGGCCTCCCAAGTAGCTGGGATTACAGGTGCCCTCTACCACGCCTGGCTAATTTTTGTATTTTTAGTAGAGACAGGGTTTCACTGTGTTGCCCAGGCTGATCTTGAACTCCTGACCTCAAGTGATCTGCCCGTCTTGGCCTCCCAAAGTGCCTGGATTACAGGTGTGAGCCACCGTACCCAGCTCCAGATTTCTCATGTTTAATGAAGTGACGTGATTATTATTATTTTGAGACAAGGCTGGGTGCAGTGGTGTGATCTTGACACACTGCAGCCTAGAACTTGTAGGCTGAAGCGAACCTCCCCACTCAGGCTCTTGAGTAACTGGGATGAGAGGCACACACCATCACACCCTGCTAATTTTTGTATTTTTTGTAGATATGAGGTTTTGCCATGTTGCCTAGACTGGCCTCTAACTCTTGAGCTTAAGTGATCCTCCCACCTCAGCCTCCTAAAGTGCTGGCATTGCAGGCATGAACCACCATCCCAGTGATATTCTGGCACCTGCATTTACATAAACCCGGATGCATTTGGTAAAGCTCCTCTTCGTAATTCCTGCTTCTGGTCCAGTCTCATCTAGGTCTAGTGAGAAATCTGTGGAGTAAAGAAAGTTGTTGCTTTAACACATAGTTTGATGTGAAAGACAGCCATCAGCTAACCTGCATTTTCCTGACAGTTACTCCGTGTGACTGACACCCCTGTTTCCTGGGTGATAGGCAGAGCCCTGGCTGACAGAACAGAGGTGCTAGAACCTTCTCTCCTTGTGGCACCATGAAGCTTTGGTTTGGGCTTCCTGATTATACTAACTTTATAAAATTCTTTCAATACCTTCCCCTCTTGTTCTAGTCTCTGAAACCATTTTCATAAAACGAGGGCTTTCTATTCTTCAATGTTTTGTTATAACTTGCCTGGAAAACAATCTGTCTTTTGTCTGTGTATATAGGGTGGGGGAGTGTGGCAATGTGGTTGTAGAACTTTTGATTGCCAATCCAATTTCTTTAATAGTTGTTGATTTATTTCATATTTTAAAAATCTTCTTGGGTCTGTTTTATTTTATTTCTCTCTTGTGGCCCAGACTGGAGTGCAATGGCGCGATCTCAGCTCACTGCAACCTCTGCCTCCTGGGCTCGAGCGATTCTCCTGCCTCAGCCTCCCAAGTAGCAGGGATTACAGGCAGGTACTACCATGCCCAACTAATTTTTTTTTGGCATTTTTAGTAGAGACAGGGTTTCTTCACGTTGGCAGGGCTGGTCTCAAACTCCTGACCTGAGATGATTCACCTGCCCTGGCCTCCCAAACTGATGAGATATTTTATTTTATTTTTTGAAACAGGGTCTTGCTCTGTTGCCCAGGCTGGAGTGCAGTGGGGTGATCATAGCTCACTGCAGCCTTGAACTCCTTGGCCCAAGTGGTATTCCCACTTCAGCCTCTCGAGTACACCTCCCCACCACAGCCATATACCACCACACTCAGCAACTTTTTTGATTTTTTGTAGAGGTTGGGGTCTCACTATGTTGCCCAGGCTGTGGGTCCATTTTAGTAGTCTATGTTTTTCTATAAAATGATTCATTTCACCTAAGTTTTCAAATTTGTTAGTGTAAAGTTATTCATTGCATTCTCCTAATTAAAAAAAAAATCAACTGCATCAACTGCATCTGTTTTTATTTATTCCTGCTATTATTTATGCCTTTTTGCCCCCATTAAAAGTCAATCTTGCTAGAGGCCTGTTTGCTTTCTTTGTTTCACTAAAAAGTTAGCTTTTAAAAATCCTTTCTCCTGTATCTTCATTTTCTATTTTACTATTTTCGGGAATGTTCATCTTTTTCTCTGTTAAAATACAAAAATAATATTTTAAAATACTATTAAAAATGTAAATGTAGTCATTCCTTGCATTTGTTAATGTATTTCCTGGATTTTTGTGCTGCCTCTTGTTTCTTTCTTCTTTGTTCACTTTCTTCTTTGTTCACTTTCCTCTGATAATGAATACCTGCTGGTAAGAAACTCTCTTATTTGTTCTATATCTGAAAATGTCTCAGCTTTGTCTTTACTGCTGAATGATAGTTTAGCTGGATATAGAATCTCAGGAAAGGCATTCTGTAAGGAAATGTGCTTCATTGTGCTTATTGCATTTAACAATTATATACATGTGTGATTATATTTTGTCTTCCAGCAGAATGATTTCTCTTTGCTTTGCTCACTGTGTATCCCTGTCCCCAGAGCAATGCCAGGTACATCATAGTCACTCTATAAATAGGTGCTGAATAAATGAATGTGCAAGTCAATGAATTCCTCACTAGGCTCTCTGTTCTCTGAGGGCAAAGTCAGCTTCTTCCTGTTCCAGGCTGAGTTCCAGTGGTTTGCCTGATGAAGTAGGAACTAAATAAACATTTGTTTTAGGAATAAATGAATTCACTCAAGTTGTAAAACAAAAAAATAGAAATAATAGTCTTAGAAACTAGTGCTTTTTGAAGAGGCAATCTTCTAATCTTCTAGGTTTGTATTTTCTTAATGTTCTTTTCCCCCTGGAGTTAGCTACAAGGGAACTGTGGGCAGACTGGGGGCTTTCATGACAGCAACGCCCTGTTTTCAAAGATCTGTTTTGAGAAAGGATCATGTTTTCCAGCTTAACTGGAAGGCTGGCTGAGTCCTCATTTCTAAACAGACGGCAACACATCGTTGCTGGTGGCTCCTTTAAGGCAAAAAGGCTGTCAAAACAGCCAGGATGACTTCCAGACACAGCCTGCACAGAGAGGCCAGCAACTGATAAAAGATTCATTAGTTACTGCTGTGGTAGCAGGGAGGGCCTGTGCTGCTGGGAGGCCCATGAGCAGAGCCAGCTGAGGCCCCAGTGTGAGGAAGTACATTAGGGTTTTTCAGGAAGGCCCATTTAGGAAGGAAGCAGGGGCCTTTGAGGCGCATTGTACCAGAGGCATTTAAAGAGTTAGCCCCCTGAGATCACTAATGCCCTTTGATCTGGCCATTTATAAAAGAGAAGGAACCATTAGGTCTCCGAAAAGATGCCTGGCCTGCACCATTTAGAGGACACAGGGGTCACCTGTGTGTCAACAAAGTGAAAGGTCATTGATAAAGCCTTTAGTCTGTTTGTCGGCCCTAGAGCTGAACTCCATTGCTAGGCCAGCCACCATGGCTTTCCACTGTCTGCTTATGTATAACAACTCTCAACTGGACATATGGTCACATACGTGTATAGTCTCAGTAGTCCCAACTCTGGGCTGCTTTTATAGACACAGATGGCTCCCTCTTCCACTCAGATAGCCCCTTTTAGATTGGATAAGGGAAATCATGCAGCAGCCATCTTTTGTCAGTTGGTGACAGGGCTGCAATGCTCGTCTCTGCCCTGGGTCACTCACAAGACCACACAGTTTATTGACAGCACATTTTGGGAGGGATCACAAAAAGAGGAGAAAAACAAGTCTAGGCACAGTGGCTCATGCCTGTAATCCCAGTGCTCTGGGAAGCTGAAGCAGGAGAATTACTTGAGCCGCAAGTTTAAGACCAGCCTGGGCAACATAGGGAGATCTCCATCTCTATAATTTTTTTTTTTAATTAGCTGGTTGTGGTGGCACATGCCTATAGTCTCAGGTACTGGAGAGGCTGAGGCAAGACAATCACTTGAGCCTAGGAGTGAAGCCTTGAGCAAGGCTCCAGTGGGCTATGATTGCACCACTGCACTCCAGCCTGCGCAGCAGAGCAAGACCCTGTCTTCCCACCCCCCAAAAAAAGGAAAGAAAAAAAGGAGGTTTAAAGATGCCAAAACTGATGTATTAGCAAGATTTTAAAACTAATTTTCCTTGGCTAATGGAGAACAAGACTTTTTGCAAATCATATCTCCTTCAGCCATGATGTTGACTCTGAAACATAGAAGTAATCAGAGAGAGAGACATTCCTTTCAAGTACTGGTTTGGAGGCGGGCAGAACACTGTTGCTGAAAAACAGAAGAAAAATCAGAATCAGAAAAGCACATTATTTTTTAAGGCATCAAAGTAGGTTTTCCAAACAAAAGAGAGTGCTATTTCTTTGTTGAGGGGGGTAAAAAAAAAAAAAGCCATTATGGAACCTACGTTATAGTCACCCTTTAATGTTGACATACAACAAAAATGTTTCTGCTGCTCTTTACTCACATTGTGCCTCTGACCAGTGGTCCACTGTTTGGTTCTGCTTTTCAGAGACTCCCAGCTTTGGTGTCCTCAAGAAAGAGACTTACTGACTTTTATGTATCTTTCAAGGAAAGATTAACAACAACAGTAATAGAGTAATAAGTTGGCCTGGAATCTTGGCAAAACTTAAAACCACATGTTCTGAGAGTTGCTTCCTAAGCTGGTAATTAAGTTTCTTCCCACTACAAAATGAGACTTTTTTGGACCAACGGGCTTTAGGCATGTGGACATCTTGATGGGATCCCATCGTCTCTTTTGAGAATCATATCCTGGCCAATTTTGTCTGAAGTTCAGAGCCCTGTATGGGAGCCAAGGCATGGTAATAAAGCAGTCGTGCATATGTGGAGTCATTCTACAGCTCAGGACTTCATCCCAGGAGGGAGGTGTAGCGGGTGACTCACTAACTGTAACATCAACAACAAAAGGGTCTCCCAGTCACACTGACATTGTGGAATCAAACATGTGTCTCTATGCCCTGAGCGTAAAGTGAGGAACAAAAGGCCAAGGCATAAAGAGGCTGCATCCACAAAGGATGCAGTCACAGGGATGTCCAGTTATCTTCTAATCAATGCCCAGCCCAGATGGTCACCAGCCATCTCTGCAGCAAAAGTCACTGCGCATTTGGATATCTACACAGCTTGTTTGTAACTGAGTTAGTGCAGCCTCACAAGGCACAGATGTTTTCCTTTTAATCCTGTTTGTACTTTGCAGTGGTCACATTTGATGTCATTTGGCTGCAGGAAACTCCTCCAGGAATGATCCTGCAAGAGATAAAGCCTGTGCGTGGCACCATCTGATTCGGGGTGGCTCTGTTGCTCCCTGCAGAACCGAGCACAGTTAATTTATTTGAATTGAACAGATTATGAGGGTGAATATAAACATATCAATACCTCTTTTTTTATTTTTGGACGCCAACTCTATGGAATTGGATTATCTGGCCCTTCAAGGTAAGTTTATGATTGTGCTTAACGGACTTTGAGGCAAACATTTCTCCACCGGGATTTGCAAGGAGCCTTCCTGGCTTCCTGAGACAAGTGGCACATCTTAGAATTTGAGAGCTCAGACTGACAGCAAATGGTCTGGATCTGGCATTCCTTACCTGTGTGACTGTGCAAATCGGTTTTCCTCTCCGGGCTGTTTCTCCATCGGTAAAAAAGGAGCACTTTTTTTTTGAGATGGAGTTTTGCTCTTGTTGCCCAGGCGGGGGAGTGCAATGGGCACAATCTCGGCTCACTGCAACCTCGGCCTCCCGGGTTCAAGTGATTCTCCTGCCTCAGCCTCCTGAGTAGCTAGGACTACAGGCACCTGCCACCACACCCAGCTACTTTTTGTATTTTTTTTAATAGAGGTGGGGTTTCACTGTTGGCCAGGTTGGTCTCAAACTCCTGACCTCGTGATCTGCCCACCTTGGCCTCCCAAAGTGCTGGGATTATAGGCATGAGCCACTGCTCCTGGCCAAAAAGGAGCACTTTTTTATGTATGTTTTAGGGCGGTTGCAAAGACTGAGGGAGACATTGCCCAGGGCAGGCAAGGGAACCCAGCGGTCTGTGCTGTTACTGTTCTATTACATTGGTGTGACTTGGCCTTTTGTTCCTCACTTCATGCCTTTGATCTTGAGCCAGCGGAATGGCAGAGCCTTGTCATGACACAGTACCATGTGTGTGTTTCTCCTCTGTCCATGAAAATGCCCACCTGGCTCCCTCCTTCAGAGCAGGGAATACAGGCTGCTATGCAATGCAACACAGTCCTTTTGTGTGAGCCATTGTAATGCTGCGGGGCAAACATTGGATCAGCTCTAGAGGGAGGGATGGCTCTACATAAATAGGACATGGGGCAGATCCGTTTGGGTGGGGACAAAGCAGGTCCAGATTCAATAAGTGTGAATGGAAAAGGCGTGCTCTGGGCCGGGAAGCAGGTTAGGTCTGTTCTCACACATGGTTTTATGTAATACTCAGAAGAAAACTATAGGGCAGGCATCATTATGGTCCTCGTTTTAAAGAAGGAACTAGCCTGGTGTAGTGGCTCACACCTGAAATCCCAGTGCTTTGGGAGGCTGAGGTGGGAGGATTGCTTGAGCCCGGGAGTTCGAGATCAGCCTGGGCAACACAGCAAGACACCAACTTGACCAAAAATAAAACAATTAGCTAGCCACAGTGGTGTGTGCCTATAGTCCCAGCTACTTGGGAGGGCAAGACAGGAGAACTGCTTGAGCCCAGGAGGTTCTGGCTGCAGTGAGCCATGATTGCACCACTGTACTCCAGCCTGGGCAACAGAGCAAGACCCTGTCTCAAAAAAAAAAAAAAAAAAAAAAAAAAAGGCCAGGCATGGTGGCTCATGCCTGTAATCCCAGCACTTTGGGAAGCTGAGGCTGATGGATCACCTGAGGTCGGGAGTTCGAGACCAGCCTGACCAACATGGAGAAACTTTGTCTCTACTAAAAAATACAGAATTAGCTGGGCATGGTGGTACATGCCTATAATGCCTATAATTGGAAGGCTGAGACAGGAGAATTGCTTGAATCCAGGAGGTGGAGGTTTTGGTGAGCCGAGATTGTACCACTGCACTCCAGCCTGGGCAACAAGAGTGAAACTCTGTGACAGAAAGAAAGAGAGAAAGAAAGAAGGAAGGAAGGGAGGGAGGAAGAAAGGAAGGAAGAAAGGAAAGGAAGGAAGGAAGGAAAAGAAGGAAGGAAGGAAGGAAGAAAGGAGAGAGGGAGGGAGGGAAAGAAGGAAGAAAGGAAGGAAAGAAGAGAGAAAGAAAGAAAGGAGGGAAGGAAGGAAGGAAGGAAAGAAGGAAGGAAGGAAGGAAACTGAGCATTAGAGAAAGAAGCTAAAACTTCCTCAAGATCCCAAAGTTCTCTTCTGTCTGCAGGATAAAGTTCCAGGCTCAAGAGATCCTTTGAGGTGTGACACTCCATGTACCCATCTGCCTCACCTCCTTCATCCCTGCCTTGTACCTCACCATAACCCAAAGGGAACCTGGCCTTCTTTTTTCTATGTTAATGGGGACTCAGTCTCCAACAGCCAGCAGTGCAACCAACAGAAAATCCACCCCCAAAAAGCACTGAGCTATAGTGGGAGTCTTTACTGACAACTTCTTACGGAAGCCCTACATCTGCAGAGGGCCGTCCTAAAAACCCACTTTTCACACCTCTCCCTTCAAAGCCCAAGTCCTTGTGGGAGCCCCTCAGCTCATTTCCTTGTCTCTCTTCATTAATCCTTAAGTGCCACTCCTTTGTCCCCACTTCTCCCTGCAGCTCCCCTCCTCTCCTTCCCCAGGTAGAGACATGCAGCCAGCCCTGGCTTTCCAACCTTGTCCCCTCCAACCCTTGCCTAGGTCAGCATGGCAAAGGCCAGCAGGGAGAATGGCCAGAAGATTGTAGATATCAATGTTAACATTTTTTAAATCCCATGCACGCTGCACTCTTGCAAAGCTGAGTTGATTATCTGTTTCCTGCATAGGTGGCAGGGCTCCTGCGTGGGCCACTCAGGGTCTCTCCTCCAGGTCTTTGTCTGACCCTCTCTGTTCTTTGCTACTTTCCCCTCCTCCTTGGGCCTGAGGCCCTCCTCAAGCACTCAGGGAGGTCTTCCACGGCTTATGGGCCCCTCACCTGGGTGACGGTCAGGGACCCTTTCTCTGGGCTCCTACATGCCTCTGATTCCAGCTCTATTTTTTTTTTTTTTTTTTTTTTTTGAGACAGAGTCTTGATCCCTTTGCCCAGGCTAGAGTGCAATGATATAGTCTTCGCTCACTGCAACCTCATCCTCCCAGGTTCAAGCCATTCTTCTGCTCCAGCCTCCCAAGTAGCTGGGATTATATGCATGTGTCACCACACTCGGCTAACTTTTACATTTTTAGTAGAGACACGGTTTCCCCATGTTGACCAGGCTGGTCTCGAACTCCTGACCTCAAGTGATCTGCCTGCCTCGGCCTCCCAAAGTGCTGAAATTACAGGCGTGAACCACCATGCCCAGGCTGATTCCAGCTCTTGCGTTGCACTTAATGCAAAAAAATCGCCACCGTTTGTTTCTAGATCCGTCTTCCACCATATTGCGAGTCTCCTAAGAGCCCTGCAGCAAGCTCTTGCAGATAACTGCTTCTGTCCACTTGTTCTCAGTGTGCCTTAAACAAATACGAATCTACTCTTCTCAATAACCAAAACTCAGGAGATGGTGACACCAAGTCACAGGTGTGGATTTAGCAGCCGCATGGAGGCAGGTCCTTGTGGTCCCCCTTTCCACGCTGGAAGCTCCACTGCTATTCGTGGTTCTTGCCACCATTGCCATAGGCTCTGCGTTCAAAGGAGGAAGGACTGGGTGTGGGTGGTGGAGTCTGCTGGGACTGAACTTCTCCTAGGACGCGCTCCCAGATCCCATCCTGCCTTAGGGCTCACAGCCCTTGGGTCTCAAGCCATTCTGCAGCAAGCGCTTATTGAAGGAGCATCCTGATGAGACTTGTTTTTGTTTTTTACAGGAGTGAAGGTCACATAACATTAAATTCACCATTTCATCCATGATGTTGCACAATGCCTCTATCTAGCACCAAAGCATTTTCATAACCCCAAAGAGAAGCCCCCTACCCCTTAGGGAATCATTCCTCATTTTGCCCCACCCCCACCCCCTGACAATAAGCAATCTGCTTTCTGTCTTCATGGATTCGCCTATTCTGGACCTTTCATATAATGGGAATTACACACAATGTGGCCTTTTGTGTTTGGCTTCTTTTCTTTCTCTCTCTCTCTCTCTTTTTTTTTTTTTCCAGAAGACCAGATCTTGCTCTTTCACCTAGGCTGGAGTGCAATGGCACAATCACAGCTCACTGCAGCTTCAACCTCCTGGGCTCAAGTGATCCTCCCACTTCAGCCTTCTGAGTAACTGGGACCACAGGCACACACCACTGCACCTGGCTAAATTTTTAAACTTTTTGTAGAGGCAGGTTCTCACTGGGTTGTGAGGCTGGTCTTGAACTCCTGGCTTCAACTGACACTCCAGCCACTTGGCCTCCCAAAGTGCTGGAATTACAGGCGTGAGCCACTGTGCCTGGCCACACTTAGCATGTTTTCAAGTTTCATCCATGTTGTAGCATGTATCAGCACTTCATACCTCTTTATGGATTAATAGTATTTAAAGATGAATAATATTGTTATATGTATATGCCACATTTTGTTTATCCATTCATCTGTGGATGAACATGTCAGGGGCTGTTTATGATATGATTTAAAGCCAGGCGTCCTGGCTTCAAGTTCCCCCTGCAGAATGCCAGGACCCAGGTGTAGGGGTGAAAATATGCACAGAGGCAGCTGTGGGGGAGCCTGGTTGCTGAAGGAAGTGAGGATGCTCTTGGGAGGGAAGAGCCATGTGGCCTATGCCAGAAACCAGCTTTGCCTACTTCCCTCTGCTGCTACTAGCCTGTGAGCATCTGCCCTTCGGAAACAGAATAGGGAAAGCAGGAGCTAGCTTAACCTGGGCTCATTCCATCCAGGTCTGCCTTGGCTGGAGCCCAACCAAGAGCATTCCTCAGCACTTGTGTCATTTTATGTCGTTCTTATTAGTAATCAGATAGGATTCATGGCTGGTTGACTCCTTATTTTTGCCAGAGGCTGATAAATTGGCCAGAAGCAAGAATCATTCTTCAATAATTAAAAGTCTTTATAGCTTGCAGGAAGAAGCAAATTTGGGAGCACCCACCATGGATCTATACAACAATCCTCCCAGCCAATGCCCGTGTCTACCATCAGGTGGGCAACTGTTCACCTTCTGCTTCGTCTCCAGGATCTCTATTCAGCCTCCCAAAGACACGGCTTACTGCAGAGGTCAGGGCCTTTCAGACGTCCCCTAGGGTTTGAGTATAGACCCAATGGCCCACAGAAGCACAGGGCTGGCCCCTGAGTAGGGTCAGCATCCAGGCAACTTGCATGAAGGTATTGTTGGGAATAGATGTTGGAAATAGACACTCGGTGCCAAAAGAAAAATCAGCACTGAGACAAAGGATCTTTCAGCAATGCAATTTTTACTTTCTGGACTGCAGAAGGGTATCCTCACTAGCCATTGTGCCATGAGAGTACAATGAACAAAGGAAAACAAATTTATTTCTTACGCATTTGGGGTCGTCCTTACTGCTGTGTCTGATCTCTGCTGGCTGGAGCCAGACCTCACAATCTAAACTAAAACCCGATTGGCTAACAACTTAAAACTTTTCTAAACAGGTAAAAGCAATGGAGAGTTGGGACATGTCTGTGAGCACGTCCAGCATAGATATCTTGGTTAAAGTACAAGGACACAGAATGTACTATGTGCCTGTAAGCACGGCATGTTTAACAGCTACATAGGATAGGGCTTAACAAAGTTATTAGCACATTTATAATTTAATAAGGAAAGAAACTTTAAAGAGGAACTTTTCTACTTCCCACAGTACCATTTTAGATTCTTTTAATTTCCCACTCTGGGGACACATGGGGCGTCTCTAGACCAGGAAAAAAGACCTGACACACCATTCTCAGCCCCAGGGAAGGACTCTGTGCTTCTAGGGAAGGACCCAGGAAGGAAATGTCCAGCTATGGGCTGATGGCAAGTAAAAGGAATGACTGCGTCATGTTCCATGAAGGTACCAAGTCAGACAAGTGCAGCCCAAGCCCACTTCCTTTTCGCAAGTGCAGAGATTTCATTGCAGAGTGCCTCATCATGGAATAATGCTTAAGAGCTCTCGCTTTTGATCAAAAAGACCTGAGTTTGAATCCAGGCTCTGCCACTTACTAGCTGGGTGACCTTGGGTAAGTTGCTTAACCTCTCTGAGCCTCAGTTTCCTCATTGATATGGTTTGGCTGTGTCCCCACCCAAATCTCATCTTGAATTGTAGCTCTCATAATTCTCCCATGTTGAAGGAGGGACCTGGTGGGAGATAATTGAATCATGGGGGCGGTTCCCCCATACTGTTCTCATGGGAGTGAATAAGTCTCACAGGAGCTGATGGTTTTATAAGGGGAAATCCCTTTCACTTGGCTCTCATTCTCTCTTGCCTGCCACCATGTAAGACATGCCTTTCACTTTCCACCATAATTGTGAGGCCTCCCTAGCCACGTGGAACTATGAGTCCATTAAACCTCTTTTTCTTTATAAATTACCCAGTCTTGGGTATGTCTTTATCAGAAGCATGAAAAAGGATTAATATACTTGTCTATGAAACGAGGACAGTGTGAAACTCGTGAGAAGTGAATAGAATAACCCATGTAAAGCACAGTGCTGGGCACTTGTTCAGAGCTCAGTAAACTGTAGCTGTTAACATAACTCATGTCTCCTCAATTCTCCCACTTCATTTGCCCCTAAAGATAGAGACAGAGCTGTCAGGACCCTTATTTACTCTCCCACCTCCTCTAGTCCTATGCATTCCAATCCAAGGTTTTACAGACTCAAATCTAGCCAGGATGGATTTTTTAGGATAGCCTCTTTTTTGCCAGGATGGGCTGAGGATTATAAAGTGTAGTTAAGAGTTTCAAGGTCAAACCCAGTACTTCCTATGAAAATAAAAGATAGCAGTACATTACGTTGTCAAGTTAATACAGTATGATGGAGCATCTCCAGACTGCAGATCCTGGAGGACTGTAAAAGTCTAATAGATTTAGGGAAACTGTACCTCAGGGAGCATATTAGACGGCACTCATCAATGGATCAAAACTGTCTTGGAGGCTCCCTTCCCAGGGAGTAGCAGAACCCCTCTAAATAATTGCTTTCCCTTCAACAACCTGGAGATAAATTGTACTTCATGTATTAACTTTGCACAAATGGGGCGCTTAGTCTGAGTGGAAAATGCACCTTATTTTACCCCAAATGAAAAAGTATATCCTTTGCAAGCCAAATTCCATTTTCTTTTAGATGACTGCAAAATGTCATAATACTGTATTAATTCCCTTAGTTCCATCTGCTGATTTCAGATATATCTGGACACATTTAGCTTCATGCCCCTAATGGTGAAATGCCCTTAATTATTTCAAAGGATGTTTTGATGCATTGAGGTTTTAATCAGATATAAAATTGGCAGAGTGTGAAGTTTATACATATGCTCCCAGGAAGGCATTGTTTCAATAAGCTTTTATCCTGGGAAGAAATTCCATTTTATAAAGAAAATGTTAACAAGAAAAACGTAACTGGACCATACAGACATTTTAAGAGTTACCAGGTGCAGTCATCAATTTATTTACCTCATTTCATGCCCCTCTAAAGTTGCATATGCTTTCACAGTCTGAGAATCACTGAGGAGCCATCATTCCAATGAGTGGAGGTTTGGTGAGGAATAGCACTGTTGACAGATTTTTGTCCCCTCACTTCTCATGTACCCATCACTTCTGTTACTTGAGATTTAATCTCCTCCATGGGGAGAACTGTTCAAATTGAGTAATTTAAATACCCCTAGTGATGAAGCAATGCATCATGGCATCCCTCAGGGACCAGGCTGTCGGTTGGATCATCTACTATAGGAGTCTCGATTCCTCAGGTTGGGGACAAGATGCTGGGGTTACGGGTAGGGTGGGGAATACAGGCCTCTTCCGCTAAGTCCCTCATTGGGTGTTGCTTTTCTTTATCTGCATCATCTAATAGCTAAAATGGTTCTGTTTCACATCCCAGAATATGCTCCCATTTATGCATGCTATGCTACTGGTCAGAGTAGGGTGAAGAATAGACTTGGTGAGGTGGGATAGGAGTTATTACTCTAATTCTGTTGCCACCTCTGGAAAACTGGTGTTCCAGTCACTGGTGCCTAATAAATTACCCTTGACCTTAGCAGCTTTCAACAACATCCATTTATTCTATCTCACAGTTTAGTGAGTTTGATTTGAACAGGGTTCAGCTAGGTGATTCTTCTGCTCCATGTGGCTTTGACTGAAGTCACTCAGTGTTACTCAGCTCCCAGATGAACCAATACAGAGATTCCAAGAAGGCTTTTCTCACCTAGCCAGGGCTTTGGTGTGTCCAGCTGAAAGGTGAGGACTATTGAAGAGAACACCTACATGAGGCCTCTCAAGCATGGTGGTGTCAGGGTAATCAGATGTCTTTTATGGTAGCTCAGGGCTTCCAGAGAGAGTGCTCCATGAGGCCCAAGCAGAAGATGCACATCTTCCTATGACTCAGCTTCAGAAGTTACACACATCACTTCTCCCATAAGTTATTTGCCAAAGTGGTGATAAGCCAGCCCAGATTAAAGGGAAAGGGAAATAGACCCCATCTCTTGAGGGAAGGATTGTCATCTTTGCACAGTCATCTTTAATCCACCAAAGCAACTAAGAACACCAGCAAGGTGGTGGTGGTGGTGATTTGGAGACTGAATGTGACTGTTCGAGGCACAGTATTAAACTGTCTATAGAAAGAAGATTAACAAATGTGCATGTTCAGCTAACCAAGAGCAACTTAAGATAGCACTAAGCTTTTTTTTTTTTTAATTAATTTATTTTTTTGAGACAGCGTCTCTCTCTGTCGCCAGGCTAGAGTGCGGTGGCACAATCTCGGCTGACTACAACCTTTGCCTCCTGGATTCAAGTGATTCTCTTGCCTCAGCCTCCCAAGTAGCTGGGACTAGAGGCACGTGCCACCATACCTGGCTAATTTTTGTATTTTTAGTAGAGATGGTGTTTCACCATGTTGGCCAGGATGGTCTTGATCTCTTGACCTCATGATCTGCCTGCGTTGGCCTCCCAAAGTGCTGAGATTACAGGCATGAGCAACCATGCCCAGCCTGACAGCACTAACCTTTTTACAAAATAAATTTGACTTAACCTTTTCCTCATCTTCCATTTCCAATAATCACCAATTTTTGTTGACTTTACCTTCTAAATATTGTGTATTTTTCCACTTCTTTCCATTGCCACCTCTCCCGCCACCATTATCATCATCAACACCACCAACATCACTACCACTACAATCACCATCACCTCTATCATCATCACCACGACTATTACCACCATTATCACCATCACTACCACCACCATCATCATCACCATCACCACCACAATCACCACCATCACTACCACAACCACCATCACCATCACCACCACAATTACTACCATCACCGTCACTATCGTTACCACCACCATCACCATCACCACCATGAGTACCATCACCCCCACCACCATTACCACAATCACCGCCATAACCATCACCACCACCACCATACCAGTATCACCACCCTTCCACAATCAAACCACCGGCACCTCCACCATCATCATCACCATCAGCACTAACACCACCATCACTACTACCATCACCACCACTACCACAACCATGACATTTGTTCAAGCTACCCCCATTTCACCTAAAGTAGCCTCATGACTGTTCTGGCTGCACCCAGCCTGATCCCTTCCAGTCCAATTGCTCCACTGCAGACGGAGAGATTACTTCCAACCATGTCTCCAAGCCTGCTCTTCAATGGCTTTCCAGTGCTTTTAAAAATGAAAGCCAAACTATCATAGTGCACAAGGCCCAGCCTACCTCTCTAGCTTCACACACACACACACACACACTTATTCAAGATGAGCTTTTAAACTAAAATTCCAAAGCACATTTTACAGGGAGAGGATTCATCCCTGCCACGGATCACTTGGCCATCTTGTTAAAATGCAGGTTCTAATTCAGGACTGCTGGGGAGGGCCTCAGAGTCCAAATCTCTCCCAAGCTCCAGATGACACCAAAGCTGCTGGCCTGGGGTCCACACTCAGCACAGTCAGACAGCAGAGCATATAGCCATAAACATGGAGTTGATCAAATCATTAGTAAGACACCAGAAATTGCTTGGAAAATGGCAGTACTTGCTACAAATGTAAAACATTGACATCATCCCTGTTAAGGTTAAAAACTTAACTTTCGTCCAAAGGGACACACTTGACACCCATTTATAAGGGGCTAACCTGAGGCCTTCAGGTCTTAGAGCCCACTTTGCTGCCAGGTGTCAGGTACCCCACTGCCCAGCCCACCTGGCTGCCAGGGACACAAGAGATGGTTGTCCACAGTCTCTTTCTTCAGGGGCAGGGGTGGGAGGACTGGGCTCCATGCTTACAGTTCCCTCTGATGGCTCTTACATCTGCAGCTCCAGGTGTGACACTGTGGCCACCAGCAAACCCTGTCAGTCCGTGTCTGAAGACGAGCAGGAGGCACCATCCCTTGCTCCTGCCTTCTCCTCATGCCCTCTCTTGCCCTCCCTGCCCCTTCCGATTTTGGCTGAAGCCCAACTCTTGGTTGGCGGCACACCAGCAAAAGTATGTGAGCTGTCAATTTGCAAAGTCCTAGTCCTAAACTCAGACAGAATGTGGGATTCAACTCCAGGGTTACCCGCAGCGGCTGTCTTTAGTACCGAGAGATCAAAATAGCTATCAGTTGGGAAACATCTAACTTCACTTGACATGACGTGCCGGCCGGAACAAATGCAGCTTCCTCTCTAGTCAGCTCTCATACTCTGATCAACAAATGTGCTCCCTGAAATCACACAGTGGCTCAGCAAAAAGGGAATCTCTATCCATATCCATAAAGGTGTTCTGATTCTTTATGGATACAAAAAGGGAATCTGTATCCATATCCATAAAGGTGTTTTGATAGCTAGCACACAGTCTGAAGCACAACACTGAGACCGTGTTGCTCCCTAATCTTTGCTGCAATTTGGTGCTCTGAATGCAGAGAAAGAGTTTTTGTGGTCTGTTTTTCTCTGTGTGTGCATTTTTTTAACGTCCCAGGCAGGTTGTGAGGGAATGATGGTCCTGAGACTCAGTGTAAGGGAGGAATGTGGGAGAAATACAGGGTGCTGTGCCTCGGATCAGAAATATGGAGGTAATCAGCAGTCAGCTGCAAGTTTGATTGGGAGCTGCCAAGAATCGCTTCCCCTGATAGCTGTCTCTTTTGTGAGATGCTGATATACAGGGTCTGTTTGGCGTTGGCAGTGGCTTTGTGGACAACCCTGTTATAAGCCCTCCACAAAGATCCAGTTATTTGGCTGTTGTTATGGGAACGGTACAATTATGGCTAAATTGAAGTAGTGACAGGGGACACAAAAGGAAGTGGGTTGGGGGCGAGTAAAATTGCTATTTTCATTGAAATATATTTTGGCTGATCACCTGGACTGAATGAGAACAATCAGGACAAACAGGTAGCAGAAACCCTGCATGGCTCCAGGGATTACAGGCCCGAGTTTACGCTGAAGAAACAAAATTGCCTTTAAGAGAGAGAAAAAAAAATCACATCCTCTTATTTTCTTTGTAATTTTTCAAAAATACTATAATTCTGCCTCAGAGCAGGAAGTTCAATGTTGTGCAGAGATTCTTTGCTGCCTCTTTACTTTTGTTACCTAAGTTAATACATGCCCAAAATATGTAATTTTGCAATTTAAGGTTTTTGATTGAAAAATCTAAAGTTATCAGTAAATTATCTTCCAAATGGATTGCTATCATTATCCAGACTTAATATAGTTATTGAGCAAATGGCTGCCTACAAGCTAATTAAGGTAGTCACCAAAACGCCAAAGCCATCCAGGCTCCCTGAAACTGAGCATCTCATTGAAAGCAGTGGGTGGGAAGAGAAGGTTACTTCCCATAAAAATGGCATCATGAGTTCACACAAAACTCTCCTGTTTCCATCTCCAATAGAAATAATGAATAAAATATAAAAACATAGCGAGTGCTATTTGGGATTACAGGCACGTTGTGAGCTGGAGGCTACTGTGAGCTGAGATCGTGCCACTGCACTTCAGCCTGAGTGATGGAGTGAGACTCTGTCTCAAACAAACAAACAAACAAAACACACACACACCGAAAAAGCAAACAAAAGAAGGACTTGAAATAGGTGTAAGCATAATCCTCAGAGATAAAGGAGAAAATAACACCCGTAGAAATAATGAATAAAATATAAAAAAATATTGTAAGACTTAACTGTTCTTGAAAAATATGCAGATTCTTTGAGAGTTAAATCCTTCAAGGTAGCAGGGGACAGAATTGTCTCCACATAATCCAGGATTGCGTCCAGTCTGGGGAGACCTTTTCTACCCCTGGATAGAACATTGCAACAGTGGCCCAGGGCAGTTTCCTGAGGCAGCAGGAATGAGCTGAGCTGAGGCCAAATCATACTCTACCCCTATCCCTTGCGACAAAAACCCTGAGTCTCCAATATAAAACCTAGTTACTCAGAAACCCAGTGGGTTAGATAGACAACTGCAAAACTGCTGGCCAGAGAGGAGTGATTCTAGGGAGAGAACGCACCTAAATGCACACACACATGCACACTTGCACACACACACAACTTCTATTCAAGGTAAACTCTTAAACTAAAATGATGATCAACAAACTCATTGTTACCAAGGAAGTGCAAATGTTAGAGCAGCCTTAAAAGGAATTTAAATAGGGCCGGTCGCAGTGGCTCACGCCTGTAATCCTAGCACTTTGGGAGGCCGAGATGGGCAGATCACCTGAGGTCAGGAATTCAAGATTAGCCTGGCCAACATGGTAAAACCCTGGCTCTACTCAAAATATAAAAATTAGCCAGGTGTAGTGGCGCATGCCTGTAATCCCAGCTACCCGAGTGGCTGAGGCAAGAGAATTGCTGGAATCGAGAGGCGGAGGCTGCTGTGAGCTGAGAATCGTGCCACTGCACTTCAGCCTGAGCGACAGAGCGAGACTCTGTCTCAAACAAACAAACAAAAAGGAACCACACACACCAAAAAAAAAACAAACAAAAAAAGGACTTTAAATAGGTGTAAGTATAATCCTCAGAGATAAAGGAGCAAATAACACCCATAGAACAAAAGCTAGGCAGGTAAGAGCGAAATAAAAAGAGATATATATATATTTTTAAATTTAAAATCCTAGAAATAGGAACTTCCACGTATGGGAAGACGACATAGATGTACTTTCCCTAAAAGCCCTGGACATTATATGCAAAACAACTAGAAACACACTGAGAGGTGGCTAGAAGAAGGCAGACCTTCTAGGGACCTCAGAACCAGGAAATGACGAAGTGATAAGTCCTTTAAGTTTTCCTTTGCCTTTCATATCCTGAATTGGGTGTGAGAAAACATGGCAACCTGGAAACACCAACAGCAAAGGCAAAGGTGAACCAAAGTGCCAAGGAAAATCTGCTTTTTCTTGCCGAAGGATCAGGAAAGAGGCAGTTTAGGAAGATGAAAGAATTTTAGTCAGTAACCACTCTACGTCAGCGACGCACCACGGAAACAACCACGGCCGCACTCAGGCTCCCACCAGCAAAGGCTGAGTGCAAAGCCAGAGCTTTCACTCCAGCTTAGTGATTACAGGGCCCAACCCAACAGTGTCAGTGGAGACCATGTGGGGAGCTTGGACTTCCACCAATGCCTGGTAGGATGCTGTGTGTCCACCTCCCTGCTGTGCTGGTATCAGAAGAGTCAAGTGGAAAATCAAAATATTCACCACTGTCCTGGGGTTCAAAGCCACCTCCATGCCATGAAAGTGGACATCGCATGAAAGGGAGTAAGGAAGTACCCATGTGCCTGCCTGTCACCTAGTGTGTTGTTAACAGGTCTCATGGGGAGCCTGAGGCCACACCCCCACCCAGCTGCAATGAAGAACACCTCTCCCTCTGGTGTCCTGGGAGGCCACTTGGGAAACCTGCATTTCCAGTCCCCACCTGGAAGTAACAAGGGAGCATCCCCTTTGTTAGCTGAACCAGTATCAGCAAAGGTCTATTTAAAACAGAAGACTTAAATGAAATCCAGAGTCTCATAATATCCCAAATGGCCATTTTCAATCAAATATGACTCATCCTTTCAAGAACCAGAAAAAATCTCCATTTGGATGAGAAAAGAGCATCGACAGATATTGGAGTGGGTTAAATAGCATGCTCCCAAAATTCATGTTCACTGGAACCTCAGCATGTTACTTTATTTGGAAACGAGGGCTTTGCAGATGTAATTACTTAAGGATCTCAAGGTGAAATCACCCTGGATTTAGAGTAGGTCCTAAATTCAATTGATAGTGTCTTTATGAGAAGGAGAGAGAGAAGAAGGCCACATGAAGATGGAAGCTGAGACAGGAGTGATGTATTTACATGCCACAAATGCTGGCAGCCACCAGAAGTTAGGAGAGCTGGATGGGAGAGTTTCTTCCTCAGAGCCCCCAGAAGAAACCAGCTCTGCCGACACCTTGATCGTAGGCTCCTGGCCTCTGGAACAGTAAGACAATAAATTTCTGTTGTTTTAAGTCTCCCAGTTTGTGGTAATTGTTACAGCAGCCCTAGCAAACTAAGACAGATGCCAACACTGAGATGACACAGATGTTAGAATTATCTGACAACGATTTTAACACACACATTATAAAATGCTTCAATAAGCAGTGATGAACACACTTGAAATGTAAGCAAATGCAGCAAGTCTCAGCACGGAAATAGAAGGCATAAGCAAAGAATCAAATAAAAATTAAAGCCGGAAAATTCAACCACTGATATGGTTTGATTGTGTCCCCACCCAAATATCATCTTGAATTGTAGTTTCCATAATCCCCACATACTGTGGGAGGGACCCAGTGGGAGGTAATTTAATCATGGGGGAAGATACCCTCATGGTGTTCTGGTGATAGTGAGTAAGCTCTCATGAAATCTGATGATTTTATAAGTGGCTCCACTCCACTCTGCACTTCTAGCTGCTGCCATGTGAAGAAAGACATGCCTGCTTCCCCATCCGCCATGATTGTAGGTTTCCTGAGGCTTCCCCAGCTATGCTGAAGTGTGGGTCAATTAAATCTCTTTCCTTTATAAATTACCTAGTCTCGGGTATGTCTTTATTAGCATGAGAATGGACTAATACAACCACCAAAATAAAACCTCAATGGATGGGCTTGACAGCAGAATGGAGAAGACAGAGGAAAGAATTAGTAAATGTGAAGATAAAACAATAGAAATTACCCAATCTGAGCAAAAGAGAAAATATGCTGAAGAAAAGAAAAAAAAGAGAGCAGAGCTTTAACACACTGTGGAACTATTACAAAAATCTAATATTTATGTCATCTGAGTCCAAGAAGGAGAGGAGAAAGTAGGTGGGGCTAAAAAATATTCACAGGAATAATGGCTGAAAAATCCCCAAGTTTCACAAAAGACATTAATTTGCAGATTTCAGAAGCTGAGTAAACCCCAAATAGGATAAACTGAAATAAATCCATACCATAGTCAACTTCATAAAAACTCTTTGTTTAAAAAGAAAATAGAAAAAGGAAAATATCTTGAAAGCAGTAAGAGAGAAATTAGACCTTACCTACAGCTGAGAAACAATTCATATAGCAATGGATTTCTCATCAGAGGCCAGAAGGAGAAATGGCACATATCTAAGGCACTGAAATAAAAAACAAACTTATCCATCTACAATTTGTATCTAGCAAAAATATCTTTCAGAAGTGAAGGGGAAATCAAGGTATTTTTGAGTGAAGCAAAGCTAAGAGAATTTGTCAGCAGTAGACCTATGCTAAAAAAAAAAAAATGGTCAATGGAATTTCCCTAAATGATAAAATAAGAAATCGTGGAATATCAGGAAAGAAGAACACAATAGACTTTTCTTCTCCTCTTGAGTTTTCTAAATTATATCTGATGGTTGAAATAAAAAATTATAACTCTGATGTGATTCTTAATGTATGTAGACACAATTATATCATAAATGAGGGAGAATAAAGAGACAAAGAGAGAAGTAAGCTTTCTTCTTCTTTTTTTCTTTTTCTTTTTTCTTTTTTTTTTTTTTTTTGAGACAAGGCCTTGCTCTGTCACCCAGGCTGGAGTGCAGTGGGGTGATCTCAGCTCATCACAACCTCCGCCTCTCAGGTTCAAGTGATTCTTATGCTTCAGCCTCCCAAGTAGCTGGGATTACAGGCATATGCCACCATGCCTGGCTAATTTTTGTATTTTTAGCAGACATGGGGTTTTGCCATGTTGGCCAGGCTGGTCTCGAACCTACTGGCCTCAAGTGATCTGCCAGCCTTGGCCTCCCAAAGTGCTGGGATTATGGGTATAAACCACCATACCCAGCTGAGAAGTAAGTTTTCTACATTTCACTTGATCTTCTAAAATATCAACACCAGTAGACTGAAATGTTATATATGCGCAATGTAATACCTAGAACAATAACAAACAAATCTATAAAGATATACATTCCAAAGCATTACAAATAAATCAAAATGAAATTTTTAAAATGATCAAGTAACTGAAAGAAAGCGGGAAAAAGAAAACAGAAATTAAAAACAGAAAACAGACTTTTAGTTTTAGCTCTGACACGTAAAGAGCCTGGAAGTTTTCACTCCCATCCTTACAACAAGAAAAGAACTGAACAAACTGAAAATCAATAACTCTTTTTAGATCTGTTATAGAATTAAGGACACAGCTCAGAATGCTGCTCTGGAATTTGGAAACGCAGGTGAATAAGAGGAATCACAGCCTATGGGGAGCAGAAGTTTCTTGAGCCAGTAACTCTTAGGAACACTTAAAATGTAATTGAGTAATTGATGCACCTTAAATATGGTATAGCTGGGAAGTTACAAACTCCTGGGGTCTCAGTCTTAGGATCCCCTATGTTTTTATGAGTTTTATCTCCAGGAGACTCCCCCAGATTCTCCCAGTGAACAGGAGAAAAATATCACGCTTTAGGCAGGAGGAAGCAAAAAGTAATTATTTAAAAATATACCAAGGCCAGGCATGGTTGCTCATGCCTGTAATCCCAGCACTTAATATATATGCATACCCAGAATATTCTGTTCTCAGCAACAAAGTCCTACTCTCAAGGAAAACTTGCAGAATCTGCTCTGGAATCTAGGCAGGGGCAATTAGGTGCCTGGAGCTCACTCTAGTTCCCAGCCTACATAAGCAGAGAAAAAAAAAAAAGCCTGAGAAACTCTTCTGAAGATCACAGCACAGGGCCTCAAGATCACTTAAAAAAACCAAAAAACAAAAAACAACTGATTTTTAAAATTTATTTATTTATTTATTTTTGAGATGATGTCTTGCTCTGTCACCAGGCTGGAGTGCAGTGGCACGATCTTGGCTCACTGCAACCTCTGCCTCCTGGGTTTAAGTGATTCTCCTGCCTCAGCCTCCTGAGTAGCTGGGACTACAGGCGCGCACCACCATACCCAGCTAATTTTTGTATTTTTAATAGAGATGGGGTCTTACCATGTTGACCGGGATGATCTCGATCTCTTGACCTTGTGATCCACCCACCTCAGCCTTTCAAAGTGCTGGGATCACAGGCATGAGCCACCACACCAGGCCAATTATTATTTTTTTTATTTCATTTTTTTTACATTTTGGGATACAAGTGGTTTTTTTATTACATGGATGAGTTCTATAGTGTCAAATTGTGGTATTTTAGTGCACCTGTCACCCAAGCAGTGTACACTGTACCCAATATATAGTCTTTTATCCTTCACCCCCTCTCCCAACCTCTCCCCTACATCCCAAGGTCTATTATATGACTGTATGTCTTTGCATTCTCATAACTTAGCTCCCACTTATAAGTGAGAATATGAAATATGTTTTTCCATTCCTGGGTTGCTTCACTTAGAATAATGGCCTCTAGCTCTACCCAAATTGCTGCAAAAGATATTATTTTATTCCTCTTATGGCTAATATTCCATGGTGTATATGTACCACATTTTCTTTATCCACTCATTGATCAGTGGGCACTTAGGTTGGTTTCATATCTTTGCAATTGTGAATATGCTGCTATAAACATGTGTGATTGTATCTTTTTCATATAGTGACTTCTTCTCCATTGAGTAGATACCCAGTAGTGGAATTGCTGGACTGAATGGTAGATCTACTTTTAGTTCTTTAAGGAATCTTCATACTGTTTTCCACAGTGGTTGTACTAATTTACATGACCACCTGCGATGTAAAATTGTTCCCTTTTTACCACATTCATGACAACGTCTGTTGGTTTTTTTGACTTTTTAATTATGGCCATTCTTGCAAGAGTAAGGTGGTATTTCATTGTGGTTTTAATTTGCATTTTCCTGAAGATTAGTGATGCTGAGCATTTTGTCAGATGTTTGTTGGCTGTTTGTGTTTTGAGAAATGTCTATTCATGGCATTTACCTACTTTTTGATGGGATTATTTGTTCTCTCTTGCTGATTTGTTTGAGTACTTTGTACATTCTGGATGCTAGTCCTTTGATAGATTCATAGTTTGTAAATATTCTCTCCTACTCTGTTGGTTATCTGTTCTGCTGGCTATAGCTATATGTGCAGAAGCTTTTTAGTTTAATTCGGTTCCATTTATTTGTTTTTGTTTTAGTTGCATTTGCTTTTGAGGTCTCAGTCATAAATTATTTGCCTAGACCAATGTCCAGAAGAGTTTTTCCAATGTTATTTTCTAGAGTTTTTATGGTTTCAAGTCTTAGATTTCAGTCTTTCATCCATCCTCAGTTGATTTTTGTATAAGGTAATAAATGGGAATCCAGTTTCATTCTTCTATGTGTGGCTTGCCAATTTTCCCAGCACCATTTATTGAATAGGGTGTCCTTTACCCAATTTATGTTTTTGTATGCTTTGTTGAAGATCCATTGCCTGTAAGCATTTGGCTTTATGTATGGATTCTCTAGTCTATTCCATTGGTCTAAGTGCCTATTTTTATATCAGCACCATGCTGTTTTGGTAACTATAACCTTGTAGTAGAATTTGAAGTCTGGTAGTGTGATGCCTCCAGATTTTTTCTTTTTGCTTAGAATTGCTTTGCTATGTGGGCTTGTTATTGGTTCCATAAGAATTGTAGGATTGTTTTTTCTAGTTTTGTGAAAAATGATGATGGCATTTTGATGGGATTGATTTGGGCAGTATGATCATTTTCATAATACTGATTCTTCCCATCCATGAGCATGGGATAGGTTTCCATTTGTGAGTGTCATCTATGATTTCTTTCAGCAGTGTTTTGCTTTAAAAAAAAAAAACAGCTCTAAGATTTAATCATAAAATTATAGACTGTCTTCCCTTCTCAGTATCCGGTATCTTACTACTACATCAACAGGGTTCCAGGATAATAACAATGAATTACAACTGAGAGAGCTGCAAGACATAGACTCTATTTTAAAATAATTTTTCCTGTAATCTCAGCACTTTGGGAGGCTGAGCTGGGCAGATTACAAGGTCAGGAGATCGAGACCATCCTGGCTAACATGGTGAAACCCCACCTCTACTAAAAACATAAAAATTAGCCAGGCATGGTTGTGTGCAACTGTAGTCCCAGCTACTTGGGAGACTGAGGCAGGAGAATTGCTTGAACCCAGGAGGCGGAGGTTGCAGTGAGCAGCGATCGCACCATTGCACTCCAGTGTGGGTGACAGAATGAGACTCAGTCTCAAAAAATATATAATAATGATAATAATTTTTCTAGGGAACACAAATACAATAGGAGAGAAAAAAAACAAGAAAGCCTCTGACACCTACAGCTACAACAAACATTAAACACAGCCTAACTCTCATCCAGATAAGCATAAAGCCCCACATTAAAGGCCTATTTACTTTAGTTCCTATTACTTAATACATCATATTTTACTTTCAACAAAAAATTGCAGACATGCTAAAAGGCACAATAAAACACAGTCTGAAGAGACAAAGCAAGCATCAGAACCAGACTCAATGAAACACAGACATTGCAATAATCAGGCTGGGCTTTTAATATAACTACAATTAATATGCTAAAGGATTTAATTGAAAAAGTGAACAACAGGCCACAACACATGGTAATTGTAAGCAGAGATAGGAACATGCTATATAGAATCAAAAAATGTTAGAAATTAAAAACATTGTGACAGAAATAAAGAATAGTTTAAATGAGTTCATCAGTAAACTGGATATGGCTATGGAAATAGTCAGTGAGCTTGAAAAATGTCCAGAGAAACTTCCCAAACTAGAATGCAAAAACAGCAAAATGAAAAAAAAAAAGAGCAAAATGTTTAAGAATTGTGGGATAATTACAAAAGGTGTAAATACATGTAATGAGATCACCAGAAGGAGAATAAATACAGAAAGGAATAGACAAAACATTTGAAATATGAATGCATGAGAGTTCTCCAAAATTAATGAGAGATACTAAACCACAGTTTCAGTAACTTCAGAGAATATTAGGGAGGACAGATAACAACAACAAAACCAACAAACACTTAGGCATGTCATACTCAAACTAAAACACAAAGACCAAGAGAATAGCTCGAAAGAAGTCAGAGGAAGAAAACACTTTACCTGTAGAAAAACAAAGATAAGAATCACATTAGATTTCCCTTTAGAAACTATACAAGCAAAATGAGAGTGGAGTAAAATAAGAAAAAAATCCAGCAATCTGTAATTCCCTATCCAGCAAAATTATCCTTTAAAAGTGAAGAAGACATTTTTTCTCGAACAAAAACTGATGGAATTTGTCACCAGTAGACCTGTCTTATAAGAAATCTAAAAAGAAGTTCTTCAGAGAGAAGGAAAATAATATAGGTCAGAAATTCATACCTATGTGAAGAAATATGAGCATTAGAAAAGGAACAAATGAAAATAAAATAAAAAATCTTTTGTCTTATTCTTAATTGATCTAATATATAACTGTTAAAAACAAAATAATGTATTGGATGATTATAACTTATGGATAAATGAAATGCATGACAACAATGTAACAAAGGATATGAAGGAGAAATTAGGAGTACTCTGTTTTAAGGTACCTGCACTATCTATGAAACAGTATAATATTATTTGAAAGTGGACTTGAACTAGTTGTAAATATATGCTGCAAACATGAAAATATTTCTGAAAAGAAATATAATTGAAATGGTAACAGAGAAGAGAAAATTGAATCATATAAAATGCTCACTTAAAACCAAAGAAGGCATAAAAAGAAGGGAATGACAAAAAGAAAAGAAAAAGAAAGAAATTAAATTAAGAAGGAAAGAATAGGGCTATGAATAGAAAACAGTTATAAATATAGTAGATATTAACCCAACTATAAAAGTTGTACTTAGAGGAGTCTCATTCCTATTCCTGTCACTTCCACCCCAGTCCCTTAAACCTCATGAATAATTGCCTTCATTAATTTCTGCTTTATCTTTTTTGTGTTCCTTTTCAGAAGAAAAATCAAGTATACACACATACACACAAAAAAATCTAGCATATTATAATACTTTTTTGCATTTTGCTTTCTTCGTTTGACAGTGGATCCTGGAAATCATTTCAGCGGAGTTGTTAGAGATTTTTCATTGTTTTTTCATAGTATTCTGTTATGTGAATGTATCATAATTTATTCAATCTTTTTCCTATGAATAGGCATTTAGATTGTTTTCAGTATTTTGCTATTAGAAATAAGGGTGCGACAGCTGGCTTTTTCATATGTTGTTTCATATTTGTGGAGGTGTATCTTCAGGGTGAATGCCTAAAAGAAGTATTGATGAGTAAAGGTTTTGTAGTTGGTTGGCTATTGCCAGATTCCCTGCTACAGGGTTTATACATTTTGCATCCCCACCAGCAACATGCACAAGGGTGTGAACAGCATTCTCCCCAACAAAATATCAAGGTTTTGAATTTTTGCCAAAATGAAAGGTAAGAAATGGTACTACAGTGTAAACTAGTTTGAATTTCTATTTCCCTTGAGAGTAAAGCTGCACATCTTTTTATATGTCTAAAAGGACTATTGTATATTGATTTTTATAAACTATATGGTTATGTCTTTTGTTCATTTTTTAATTGTTTTTTGGCCTTTTATCCCTCCATTTTAAACTGCTTTTTACGGCCAGGGCATAGTGGCTCACACTTGTAATCCTAGCACTTTGAGAGGCTGATGTGGGCAGATCACTTGAGCCCAGGAGTTCGATACCAGCCTGGGCAAGATGGCTGTATTAGTCCATTCTCACACTGTTATAAAGAAATACCTGAGACTGGGTAATCTATAAAGAAAATAATAGGTTTAATTCGTTCATGGTTGACACTCTAACAAGAAGCATAGCTTGGGAGGCCTCAGGAAACTTACAATCATGGCAGAAGGTGAAGTTTAAGCAGGCATTTCTTACATGGCTGGAGCAGGAGGAAGAGAGAGATGAGGGAGGTACCATGCACTTTTAAACAATCAGATCTCTCAATAACTCACTCACTATCACAAGAACAGCACCAAAGGGGAAATTTGCACCCATGATCCAATCACCTCCCACCAGGCCCCATCTCCAACACTGGGAATTACAACTTGACATGAGATTTGGGTAGGGACATGTACCTAAACCATATCAATGCCAAAAGTCTGTCTCTACAAAAAATACAAAAAATTGGCTGGGTATGGTGGTGTACACCTGTAGTCTCAGCTACTCTGGAGGCTGAGGTGGGAGAATCACCTGAGCACAGGGAGGTCGAGGCTGCAGCAAGCCATGATTGCACCACTGCACTTCAGCCTGAGTGACAGAGTGAGACCCTGTCTCAATAAATAAATAAATAAATAAATAAATAAATAAATAAATACATGATTTTGTGTATTAAGGATTTTGGCTCCCTATCTGCAGTACAGGTTATAATTACGTTCCCGGTTTCTCATTTGTTATTTACTTTGTTTACATTAATGTTTTAAACCATGAACATGGTATGTTTTTCATGCAATAGAATTTATCAGTGTTTTAAACTATTGCATCTGGATTTTTCATCATACTTAAAAAACATTTTTCCGTATCCAAATTACAAATGAATTCATCCATAATTTTAAAAACAGCTATGTAGTTTTATTATTTGCATTTAAACTTCTAATCCATTTTGAATTTACTCTAGTTTACAGTTTGAGCAATGAATTTGATTTTCTTTTTTTTCAATTCTGTATTACAAAATCATTTATTTAAAAATCTATCTTTTCCCCAGTGATATGAGACGTCACTTTTATCACATACCAAATTTTCATATGCCTTGTGTCTATTTCTGGATTTTCTATTTTGTTCCATTGGTCTTTCTATTTATGTACCAGGACTACACTCAATATAGAGGCTGTGTAATATATTTTAATATCTGGAAGGCTAGTCAGTCTTTACTGCCCTTTTAAAATGGTTTTCTGTTTTTGCATGTTTATTTTTTCATTTGAACATTCAAATCAACTTGTTTAACTCCAGTAAAAAACTTGGTATTTTTATGGATTATTGTTATCATTTTTCGAGATGGAGTCTTGCTCTTGTTGCCCAGGCTGGAGTTCAGTGGTGCCATCTTGGCTCCACCTGCTGAGTTCAAGCAGTTCTCCTGCCTCAGCCTCCTGAGTAGCTGGGATTACAAGCACTCACCACCATGCCCAGCTAAATTTTGTACTTTTAGTAGAGACAAAGTTTCACCATGTTGGTCAGGCTGGTCTCGAACTCCTGACCTCAGGTGATCCACTCACCTCAGCCTCCAAAAGTGCTGGGATGACAAGTGTGAGCCACTGCACCTGGCCTTTATGGTTTATATTAAACGTACACAGTAACTTAAGGAGAATTGACATCTAATGATATTGAGTCATCTTATCCAATAACAAGGGTTGTCTTTCTGTCTGCTTAAGTTTATTTTTGTGAAAAGATATTAAGTCCTTAGTTAGAAATTGTGCATCTTGTGCCAATCAAGATAAATACAAATAAACTCACACATAGACAATGTTAGTGAAACTATAGGATACTAGGGATAGACAGGAAGAGGTTCAGAGCTGCTAGGGAGAATCTATTGATTACTCACAGAGCAAAGACAATTAGGCAGACATCTCATCAGCAACATTAGATACTAGAAAACATAAAACCGAGGAGAAAAAACAATTGTCAATCTAGAAACCCGTGCCAAGATAAGTTATCATTCTAGTGTGAGCACAAAATAAAAATATAAAGGAACTTCAAAAAATTTATGGGAAAAAGAAATTAAAAGATAAAAATAAGAAATATAAACTTTATTTGTCAACACAAGCTCCATCAAGTTCAAGACATGTTTGTAGGCAATGATATTTAGTCAATTTCTAAAGAACTGAGGATCCTAGGAATTTACCCATATCAATGAGTGTTTTTATATTATTAACAGAAAAAAATGGGTACACTTTAAAGATTTTTAGATTAGGAAACAAAAAGAAGTCAGAATGAGCCAAATCAGGACTGTAAGGTGGGTGCCTAGTGATTTTCCATCAAAACTGTCACAAAATTGCCCTTGTTTGATGAGAGGCATGAGCAGAAACAGTGTAGTGGTGGAGAAGGACTTTATGATAAAGATTTCCTGGGAGTTTTTCTGCTAAAGCTTTGGCTGGCTTTATCAAAACACCCTCACAATAAGCAGATGCTGTTGTTCTCTGACCCTCTGGAAAGTCAACCAGTGAAATGCCTTCAGCATCCCAAACAGCTGGTGCCATGACCTTTGCTCAAGAGTGGTTCACTCTTGCTTTTGCTTGGACTGGACCACTTGCCTCTCTTGGTAGCCATTGCTTTGATTGTGCTTTGGTTTCAGGATTTTGTTGGTGAAGCCATGTTTTATCTTCTTTGAAGACATGCTTCAGGATCTTGATCCCATTTTCTCAAAATTTCCATTGAAAGCTCTACTCTTGTCCATAGCTAATCTGGGTGCAACAGTTTGGTATCCATCAAGTGGAAAGTGTGATCAACTTTGATTTTTTTCAGTCAGAATTGTATACACTGAACCAAGTGAGATGTCTCAGGTGTGGGCTATTGTTTCTGTTGTTAACCTCTGGTCCTCTTCAATGAGGGCATCAGCAAGATTAATTTTTTTCTCATAAATTGATGTGGATGGTCTGCCGGTACAAGCTTTGTCTTCAACATCATCTTATTCCTTCTTTAAACAAGTTGTTCATTTGTAAACTTCTGATTTCCTTGTGGCATTCTTGCCATAAACTTTTTGTAAAGTACCAATGATTTCACCATTGTTTCGCCCAAAGTTCATCATAAACTTGATTTTGTTCCTGCTTCAATTTTAGCAGAATTCGTGCTGCTCTGATAGAGGCTCTTTTCAAACTGATATCTTATTCTTCGTAGGGCCCCAAACTACCTATTTTTTAAAAATGTATGGGTAGTCATTAAAGAACAGAAAGATAAGCCGCCATTTCCAAAACAGAAGAAAGAAATGAGAATTTAAAAACTTCATTAATTCATAGAAAAAAAAGAAAGGGAGACAAACATAGCAATAGAAAAATACAAAATAAGATGATAAAATTAAATCCCAATATATCAATAATTACAATAAATGCAATTAGGTCAAACTCACCTGGTAAATATCAAATTGGATTTAAAATACAATTCCATGCTGCTTATAAGAGCATGCTTAACATGAAATGACTTAGAACGGGTAAGATTGTAAGGTGGCTTTCAAATTACTTCTTCATATGGTGTAGGTTTTGGTTTTTGTTTGTATCTTTTTCAGCAAGAGTTTATTAGCTTGGTACAAAAGTAATTGCGGTTTTTGCCATTAAAAGTAATAGAAAACAGCTATTTCCCAAAACATTTATTTTGGAAAACAGCTTGTTCAATAGACCCATCATACCAGTCTTTGGAGTCGGTTGATCTAATTCTATCACCCAGTGCAGTTACTATTCCTTTAGCTTCGTGGCATTTTCCCCTTTGGTCAGCCTCGAATAGCTTCAGAAGGTTAAGGAAAGAGCCCTAAGGCATTCGACTAGAGACCCTCAACGCCATAATAGTCCTTATTTGAACAATGTCATTCAACAAGCTGCAAAATCACCTGGCCATGCTCTCATTCATTCTGTTATTTTTCTTTCTTGTCCAAAAATGTTAACATGCCAGGGCTTTGACCTCCATGACACAAAGAAAACTCTTGTTAATAACAGACTTACCCTATCACAAGTGACTTTTCTGTAAAACCCCAAGCAACCTAAACCCCTTTTCTAAGTTGGAGAATGAAAACATCAGCTGCTGCACAACAGACTGCATTCTTGTTGCTTAATTGGCACATCATGTACCTCCTGTACTTCAGAATGCCTTTGATGTCAGTTCTTTTATTTTCATTTTTTTCAGTTTGCAGTAATTGAGAAATAAATGTTCCAAGTCAAGAAACAATATCAGAACCAAAGCCATAGCCGTTTGGTGTGTTTGAAGTGTAGCCTTCTTAAGTTCACCCAGAAGTTCTGCCAAAGCACACCCATAATGCACCTGTCTCTTTCAGCTGAGACAAGAATAATTAATTACATGAAAATGACTTCCATTGGAGGTTAACTTATTTTGGTTCACAGTCACATATGTACGCAGACACGTCTTAACACTGCAGTTGGGCAGAGCTTTATTTAGAACATTTTATTTATATCTTGGGTGATTTCGTTCCTAAGAAATTGAGGAAGAGAAAGAGGAGATGGTGCAGGAATGCAAGACAGGAACAGTTATCACCATTTTTTTTTAACAAAAGGGAAAAAAAGACCAATGTCATAAATAAGAACTTGGCTTTCTCCCCAGAATGTTGTAGAATTCAGCCACTGAAGAGAGGGGTCCAGTGTACACTGGAGGATGGGAAAGGGTACGGGGCAAGTGGAAGGTTGTGGGAATTGACATGTTTTCTTTGGTGTAATTTTAGGGTCTTGATGTATTCACTTTCTTCTGAGAGGTTGGTAGTGGGACCTGATGTTTCTACCCTACAGACAAGACAACACGAATGTAGTACTCCTGAATCAGCCCACCCACTCTTGACAAGTGTTACCCTAGCCTCTCTGGGAGCCAAGAGGGACTCACTTTTGCAAATAATAGTTAAACTTTATGGTGGGCTTTGTTAGGGGCCAGGCATTTGCAAGCATCTCATTTCCTCTTCACCCCAACTCTGTGATGTAGGAACTACTATCATCCCCATTTTATGGATGGGGGAACTGAGGCTTGGGAAGGTTAAGAAACTTGCCCAAAGTTGGCTGAGCACAGTGGCTCACATCTGCAATCCCAGCACTTTGGGAGGTTGAGGCGGGTAGATCACCTGAAGTCAGGAGTTCGAGACCAGCCTGGCCAATGTAGCGAAACTCCGTCTCTACTAAAAATACAAAAAATTAGCCATACATGGTGGTGAGTGCCTGTAATCCCAGCTACTTGGGAGGCTGGGGCAGGAAAATCACTGAATCTGGGAGGTGGAGGTTGCAGCGAGAGGAGATTGTGCCACTGCACTCCAGCCTGGGCAACAGAGGAAGACTCTATCTCTAAAAACAAACAAACAAAAATTAAAAAAAGAAAGTTACCTAAAGTTGCACAGTCAGTCAGTGACAGAGCTGGATTCCCAGCCCAACCACTACACCACACTGTCTCTCTGTCACTGTTATTTTTATCAAGCAAGGGGTCCCACATCATCCCTGGAAGATCTTTTAAATTCCTGATGTGTTTCCCTGAGTATGTGTGCTGGGTTTTTTAAATTTTCAGGCTGGGGTAGCTGTGCTGTCTCTAAATGGAGAAGAATTCCGAGGGTTCAAGTGAGTTGCAGCCTACCTTCTGCTTCACCTGCATATAAAGAAGGCAAAGCCAAGGTGAGGGGACATGGCTTCTGATAATCACTTTGCAAGACCTTCCTTCTCAGCAGTCCGTGTCACTGTCAGCCTGACTCTCGCAGTTCCCATAGGCTGTTAGTCACGATGGGAGTCAGCTAAGGTTCCCAGGTCTGCAGCCATTAGCCTATAATAATAATAGAAACTGTTACCATTGGTACTACCTCCTACTTACTTTTTTAAGATGGGGTCTCACTCTGTTGCCCAGGCTGAAGTGCAGTGACACAATCATAGCTCCTTGCAGACTGGCACTTCTGGGCTCAAGCAATCCTCTAGCCCCAGTCTCCTTAATAGAGGGACTACAGGTGTACACCACCACACTTGGCTAACTTTTTAAGTTTTCTGTAGAGATGGGATCTCGCTATATTGCCCAGGCGGGTCTCAAACTCCTGGGCTCAGGTGATCCTCCTGCCTTTGCCTCCCAAAGTGCTGGGATTAGAGGCATAAGCCAAGGTGCCCGGCCTCTCCCACTAATTAATTGTTTCCTCTATGCTAGTATTTGAATCTGGATCTGCAAATTCCATCTCCACCAGCTACTAGTCTTGAAGTTTGGAGGCAGGTCATTTCACCCCTCTGAACCTCAGTTTCCTTAAGGATGACTATTTTTAGAACAACATTTATTTAGTCATTGCTTTATAGGCATGCTTTATTTACATGCTCAATTTCATTCATTCTCACAAGAGCCCTGTTAGGCAGATGCCGTTAGGATGCCCACTTTTATATGAGGAAACCGAAGTCTACAGAGGGGACTGCAAACTACCATAGGTCACACAGCTATTAAGTGTAGACTAGGGATTTAGCCCAGTTCTGGGTCACTCCGATGCCCGAGTTTTTCATCATGATACACCTCTGGGATTATCATAAGAGTCAGCTATGAGGTATGTGAAGGGCTTAACCCAGTGCACAGCACACAGTAGGACTCAATTATTACCAGGCAGACATCAATGTTGGGATAATTGACCTGACACTGACACTGTTTCATCTCCAGAGTGAACCCCCAAATCACAGCCCCTGCAGGCAGCAGCCCCATTAATGCCTCCGCTTGGCAGATGTTGGGGTCTCTGAGAGGGGTGACTTCTTTGCAGAGAGAGGGCAACCAAACTGATACTAATCTCATTTTAAAACAGGTAGTTCTTTAAAAACCCAAAAACACAAAACCTGTCCAGCCAGCCAGGCGAGTTTTCTTACACAATAGCTATCTTAATGAAATCTCAAGTTCATTTACTCTGAAAACCTCTTATAAGGAAAAGCACCTATGTTCCCAATCCTGGTCTAGACACAGTGGTTGGAGGTAATCTGATCCTTCTTTCCGCAGTGTTTTAGGGAACAGACATGCCCACTCGCCTCTATGGCAAAAGCCGTCACTAACTTCATGATGAGGGTCCTGATTCCACGCCACCTGCCAGCAAGTGGGAAATAATTATTTAGGGGAAACAAAGTGGTGATGCCCTGAGAATGGGGAGTGTGGCGGAAAGAGGAGCCTAGCCATGGGACCAGACTGCCTGGGTTAAAATCCCAGCTCTGTCACCTTGAGCCCATAACAACTTCTCTGGGCTTCAGTTCTCATATCTATAAAATGGGCATAAGCCCTTCTACCTCCACGGGCTGTTGTGTAGCTCCCATAAATCTATTCATATGGGTAACGTGCTTTGAGCAAGTGTCCGCCACATAGTCAAGCCTGTGGAACTTTCAGTAGTTAGAATGGGTAGGAAAATATGGATAATACATATTATTGTATTGTCACTTGGAAATAGGTTTGAGTTTTCTGAAACTGTGGCAACACAGCTCCCGGCACCACGTTTACAGGCTGACTTGCACAACGGAGGCGATTTGGGGTTTTTCAAAAGAACCTGGTGTCTAGGGTCAGAGTCTGTTGTTGGTTGGGTTAGAGAGGTCGGGAAAAGGGTAGAAGCCACAGGTCTGGGGTATCACTGCGTTAAAGTGAATGAAATATGGCCTGAGAAGGACTCTGTAAACTTCAGCCAAATTCTATTTTTTTTCTTTTATTTTTTTTAAGCAGAGTCTCTATCACCCAGGCTGGAGTGCAGTGGCACCATCTCAGCTCACTGCAACCTCCGCCTCCTGGGTTCAAGCGATTCTCCTGTCTCAGGCTCCCGAGTAGCTGGGATTATAGGCACCCACCACCACACTCAGCTAATTTTTGTATTTTTAATAGAGATGGGGGTTACACTATGTTGGCCAGGCTGGTCTCGAACTCCTGACCTCAGGTGATCCACCCACCTTAGCCTCCCAAAGTGCTGGGATTATAGGCGTGAGTCACCATGCCTGGCCCAGCTGAATTAAATTTTAAGGTGTTTAATTGAGCAATGAACAATTCACGAAGGGCAGCCCCCAGAATCACAGCAGATTCACAGAGACTCCAGCACAGCTGCATGGTAGAAGAAGATTTATTGACAAAAAAAGGGAGGTAAATGATGTACAGAAATCGGATGTGAGGTACAGAACAGCTGCATTGGTTATAGGTTGGCATTTGCCTTATTTGAACACAGTTTGAACACTCAGCAGCATATGAGTAGTTAAAGTATGGCTGCCGGGCTTGGCCAAGACTCAGCTATTGTTACAGGTATAGACTCCTAAGTTAGGTTTTCAATCTTGTCTACCTATTAAGCTAGGTTGCAGTTTGTCCACAAGGACTCAAATATAGAAGTACAGAGTCCCTCTCAGGCCATATTTAGTTTGCTTTAACAACTGAAAGGTCTCTTTTTGTAGAGATAGGGTCTTGCTCTGTTGCCCAGGCTGAAGTGCAGTGGTGCGATCACAGCTCACTGTAGCCTTAACCTCCTGACCTCAAGTAATCCTCCCACCTCAGCCCCCCAAGTACCCAAGACTACCGATGTGTACCCTCATGCCCAGCTAATTTTTAAAATTTTTGTAGAGATGGGGGTCTCACTATGTTGCCCAGGCTGGACTGCAGTGGTGCCATCATAGCTCACTGCAGCCTCAAACTCCTGGCTTCAAGCTATGTTCCCATCTCAGTCTCCCAAGTAACTGGGACCACAGGCCTAAAGAATTCACCAGATGACTGCTGGCAAATGTGCTAAGTTTCTTTTTCTATAATATCCACAAGGCACGGAATATTTTAGTGACTCTTGGAGGTAACAGTCTTTTTTGGTTTTTTTTTGAGACAGTGTCTTGCTCTGTCACCCAGGCTGGAGTGCAGTTGTGTGACCACAGCTCCCTGCAGCTTTGACCTCCTGATCTCAACTGATCCTCCTGCCTCAGCCTCTCATGTAGCTGGGTCTACAAGTGTGTGCCACCATGCCTGAGTGATTTTTAAATTTTTGATAGAGATGGGGTCTTGCTTTGTTACTCAGGCTGGTCTTGAACTCCGGGCCTCAACTGATCCTTCCCAGCCTCCTAAAGTGCTGAGATTACAAGTGGGTCACTGTGCCCATAGACAATGTTGAATTTTACCTGAGTCCTGGGCTCCTGAGAGGCAGCGTGGACAAGAAATCCCCCCATTCTTTTGTGTTCTGGAAAATGGCTTAGGGGAAGGAACTGCCTTTTCTGCAGTGTTACTGGTGTGACTTAGCTGAGTTACTGGTGGCAAATCCGTACAGATCACAGCAACCTCAATTTTTGCCTCCTTAGAAGAAAGAATTTGAGGCCAGGCACGGTGGCTCATACCTGTAATCCCAGTACTTTGGGAGGCCAAGGCAGGTGGATCACGAGGTCAGGAGTTCAAGATCAGCCTGGCCAAGATGGTGAAGCTCCATCTCTACTAAAAACACAAAAATTAGCCAGGTGTGGTAATCCATGCCTGTAATCCCAACAACCCAGGAGGCTGAGGCAGAGAATCACTTGAACCCAGAAGGCCGAGGTCGCAGAGAGCCAAGATCGTGCCACTGCACTCCAGCTTGGGCAACAGAGAGAGACTCTGTTTCAAAAAAAAAAAAAAAAGAAGAATAAAGAATTTGACTGAGGGGCATAAGGCAGAAGGAGAGACCAAGGCAAGTTTCAAAGCAAGAGTAAAAATGTATTACAAAGCTTTAGAAGAGTAAGGAAAAGAAGGCAAAAAAGGAAAAGAAGGCAAGTATGACTTGGAAGAGGGTCCAGCAGGCAACATGAGAAACCAAGTGTGCAGCTCGTCCGAACTCTTGACTGGGGATTTTATACATTGGAACACTTCCGGGATCGTACGTTAGTTCTCCCCACTCCTGGGATCTTATTGGGAAGCTGCTGATCAGTTTCAGGTGTTTTCATTTTTTTTTTTTTGAGACTGAGTTTCACTCTTTTTGCCCAGGCTGGAGTGCAATGGCATGATCTCGGCTCACCGCAACCTCTGACTCCGGGATTCAAGTGACTCTCCTCAGCCTCCTGAGTAGCTGGGATTGATTACAGGCATGCGCCACCATGCCCAGCTAATTTTGTATTTTTAGTAGAGATGGAGTTTCTCCAAGTTGGTCAGGTTGGTCCAGAACTCCCAACCTCAGGTGATCTGCCTGCCTTGGCCTCCCAAAGTGCTGGGATCACAGGCATGAGCCACTGCACCCGGCATTTCAGGTATTTTCTATCAAGAGACGACCTTTCCCTGGCACCCCAATTATTACTTCAGAGAAGCAGTTAACAACCACCTGGCCAGGCGTAGTGGCTCATGCCTGTAATCCTACCACTTTGGGAGGCTGAGGGGGGCAGATCGCCTGAAGCCAGGAGTTTGAGACCAGCCTGGCCAACATAGTGAAACCCCTTCTCTACTAAAAATATAAGAATTCACTGGATGTGGTGGCAGGCACCTGTAGTCCCAGCTGTTTGAGAGCCTGAGGCTGGAGAATCGCTTGGACCCAGGAGGCAGAGGTTGTAGTGAGCCGAGATTGCGCCACTGCACTCCAGCCTGGGCGACAGAGTGAGGCCCTGTCTTCAAAAAAATTAAAAATTTAAAAAATTAAAAAAAAATAAGCCTAGCCAGGTGTAGTGGCACATGCCTGTAATCCCAGCTACTCAGGAGGCTGAGGCAGGAGAATTGCTTGAACCTAGGAGGCAGACATTGCAGTGAGCCAAGATCATGCCACTGTACTCCAGCCTGGGCCACAAGAGCAAGATTCCCTCTCAAAAAAACAAAACAAAAAAACTGCCTGATCATCACCTGAGGGTCACCCAACACTCCTAGTGCATGTGTGTATGTACTGGGGTGTGGGGAGCCCTCTCCTGCCCCTCTCATACCTAACCAGCTACCCACTGTAACAGCAGGACTTAGATGCTTAGATGAAGCTCACAGATGTCCTTGTGTGCTTACAACCAGGCCAGGCACAGAACCGCCAAATTCCCACTCCTTGCCTCACTAATGATCAGCTGAACTGGTTGTCCCCACTGATCAGTGGGAAGAACATGCTTGAGAACCAAACTTTGGTGAAACTTCCTCCTTCCTCAGGCCCACCCTTGGGATGAGCCCGCAGACACTTGAGAATCAGCTACCCTAGGATAAAATAGTCCCTGACCTACCCTGTGGAGACATTCATTTTACTTCCTCACACTGGGATTTTCTAGTCTTATTACTCCTCACAAAAGGAAAACCACCAGGCATGGTGGCTCATGCCTATAATCCCAGCACTTTGGGAGGCCAAGATGGGAGGATCACTTGAGGCCAGGAGTTCAAGATCAGCCTGGGGAACATAGTGAGAACCCCCCCACACCCCTGCCATCTCTACAAAACACTAAAAAATTAGCCAGGCGTGGTGGCTTGTACCTGTAGTTCCAGCTCCTTGGGAGGCTGAGGCAGGAGGTGGAGGCTGCAGTCACTTGTGAGCATATCACTGCGTTCCAGCCTGGGCCGCAAAGCGAGAGCCAGTCTCTAAAGAAAAAAGAGAAAACCTATTTTTGCAGATTTTATGTTCAAAACAGTCTTCCTATTGGAATAATCCCCCTCCCTCTATTGCAAGAACCATCCCCCTCACCCTTGTAATAACCCTTTCGGGTAAAGTTTCTCCTATGACATCCAAATTCCGTTTCCACTTGACAAGATTAGGGGACGACCTTATGCAAGATCTCCCAAGAACTGTGCTTCTCTAGAACGCTTGGGGGTTGCCTGTTCCTGATGGCTTTCTCCATTCATAAGAAACAGACTCCCTCCCATGCCCCCCGGTCCAGTTCAAGGAAGGGGACTCCATGGAGAAGCATATTAGACATGGGCCTTGGGGAGATCACCAGTGACGCTTTCCTTCCATCCTGCAGCTTCTCCCTGACCCTGTCTCCTCCTAGTTTTTGCTGATCCATAACCTCACCTTGAACTTGGTCCCCAGGTGACCTACACTAAATAGCCTGGCAGCCCTGGAGACCACCTCTGGCCAACTTCTTTAGCTGTTTCCTGTTAGAGGGATTCTGCCTGGCTCCTCTCATCCACAGACCCTGCACTGTGTCCTGCTGGTCACCCCTGATAGGCTACCATGGTCAAGCCCTCACCTCTGGGTCCTGGCCCAGTGAGGCTGCGTTGAAACCACCTTTGCCAAAATTGTAATGGTGAGAAAATTAGAACAGTGAAAAAGATCTGATCTAACTAATCCCCAACTTGCCTTTGCCCTTCAAAATACCCTTGGTCATTCCTGGGCTTGGGCTAAGCTAAATTGGGGGGAAATTTAGTTTTTAGTTTAAATGATAATAGCCTTTCCCCAAAATTAAACTGCCTTTATAAAACGAATGGAAGTCCACCACGTTAGGAGGTTCCGAAGAAACTGAATTCTGCTAAGGTGCAGGTAATAGTTATGGAAGCCATTATCCTTAGCAAACTAACGCAGGAACAGAAAACGCAGGAACAGGGAGGAGGGAGAGGAGGATGAAGGGAGGGAGGAGGGATTATTTTTAGTAGAGACAGGGTTTCTCCATGTTGGTCAGGCTGGTCTCGAACTCCCAACCTCAGGAGGGTGGAAGGAGGGAGAGGAGCAGAAAAAATAACTATTTTTTCATCACCCAGTATTAATGTTTGGGTGACGAAATAATCCCATGAGTTTACCCATGTAACACACCTGCACATGTACCCCCAAAACCTAAAATAAGAGTTAAAAGAAAAAACAAAAGCAAAACAATTGCCAGCCATGGTTCCAGAGGTCACAAGATTTGCAACTTCCTCAATTCTCTGTTGTAGAACCTAAGATTGGCCTTTTGAGATGTCTCTTCAGACTTCTGCGTGTCTGACGACCAGATGGTCCCACCCGGACCCTTGAGTCTTGGTTCAACCGGTCCTGTGGCCCTATCCAGAACTTGACTCAGTGCACAAGGATCATTTGCCACACCCCAATGATTGCATCTCCAGCTAATCAGTAGCACCCAGTCTTCTAGCCCCTTGCCCGTTAAGCTATCTTTGAAAAACTCTACCCTCAGCCAGGCGTGGTGGCTCATGCCTGTAATCCCAGAATTTTGGGAGGACAAGGTGAGTGGATCACAAGGTCAGGAGTTTGAGACCAGCCTGGCCAACATGATAAAACCCTGTCTCTACTAAAAATACAATTTAGCCCAGTGTAGTAGCGCGCACCTGTAATCCCAGCTACTCAGGAGGCTGCGGCAGGAGAATCGCTTGAACCTGGGAGGCAGAGGTTGCAGTGAGCTGAGACCACGCCATTGCACTCCAGCCTGGGCAACAGAGTGAGACTCCATCTCAAAAAAGAAAGAAAGGAAAAAAAAAGAAAAGAAAAGAAAAGAGAAAAGAAAAGAAAAGAAAGAAAGAAAAGAAAAGAAAAAAGTATTCTAGCCTCTGAATTTTGGGGAAGACTTATTTGAGTAATAACTCTGTCTCCCATGTGGCATGGCTGACCCCGTGTCAATTAAACTCTATTACAACGCCAAGGTCTCAGTGCCACAGTCGTCTGTGCAGTGGGCAGGAAGAACTCATTGGGCAATTACAGCATGATGGAAACCGTGACTGCTTAGACAACAGGGGCATCAGTGGGTTATTTCTCTCCCAAGGGGGTACAGCTGGAACAATGACTATGACCCTGACAATCCCTCTAGCAGGCTCAGGAAGGTGACAAGCCCCTGTCCACTAAACATGGACTATTTGGAAGAAGTATGAAATCACCTCTGATTATTTATCGTTCTTCATTTACTCCTTCTCTTTTTTTGAGGGGGTCAGGGGTTCCTTTTTTTTTCTTTAAAGAGACAGGGTCTTACTCTATTGCTCAAGCTGGAGTGCAGTGGCATGATCATGGCTCACTGCAGTCTCCGTTTCCTGGGCTCAAGGGATCCTACTTCCTCAGCCTTGCCAGTAGCTAGGACTACAGGCATGCACCACCATGCCTAGCTAACTTTAAAAATTATTTTTAGTAGAAGCAGGGTCTCACTATGTTGCCAAGCTGGTCTGAACTCCTGGACTCAAGCAATCCTCTTGACACAGCCTCCCAAAATGTTGGGATTACAGGCATGAGCCATTATGCACAGCCGGTATCATCTTTATCTGTGGTTTCACGGGGCATTGAGAGTCACTGAAAGTGTCTTTACACAGCACAGTCCCCATACAGGGTTCTGAAGCTTCACCAAGACCTCAAATAAGAGGAGATATTCCGGCTACCACCTTGCTGAGTCTGGCATCATTAGCTGTTTTGTGCACAAAAACTTTTTTTCCTGTATTTTATTTTATTTATTTATTTTTGCTGGTGCTGCAGCATACAGAAGCCCATGTTTGCCTTTTTTAGTTTCATCACCTGAGGAGGCAACATGGCAAGCACATTTTGAGGCGGTTGCTCTCACTCTGAGGGTGCTGGCTCTGTGCTGAATAATCTAAGGGCGGCTACCACAGTAAAATAATGAGGATATGTTCATGTGAATGAAGCAGCCCTGAAGAAACTAAATCAGGGATTCCCAATTAGGGGCCCACAAACAATGTGTCACGGCAGGTTCAGGATTGATGGCTGATAAGAATGTTCCAGCTAATTAAAGTGTCAGGGTTTCCCGGTTTGCCAAGATTTATCATCAGTCTGGGAGGTAACACTTGTCCGCTGATCAGTTCTTGCTGATAAGAAGTTCTACTTGACAGTTACTGAGGTCTTTGATAAATAAAATATGGGAAACAGATGAATTATTACTTAATAAATACAGTGTTGTTTGGGTGGTTTTCGGAGTGCAGAGGTTGTAAACTGCTGGTCTGAGGGCCAGAGGCGATGCTTGGATGTCTTCTACTTGGTTTGCACAGGATTTCTGGGTTTGTCTTATTGATTTGAGCCAACATAGAAAGGAGATATTTTACAAACATGCATACACACACACACACACACACACACACACACACACTCCCAAATCCAGGCTTGTGGCTTCTCTTAAAAACTGTCCACATTGGGCCAGGCACAGTGGCTCATGCCTGTGATCCCAGCACTTTGAGAGTCCGAGGCAGGCAGATCACCTGAGGTCAGGAGTTCAAGACCAGCCTGACCAACACGGAAAAATCCCGTCTCTACTAAAATTAGCTGTCTCTACAAAATTAGCCGGCCATAGTGGCACATGCCTATAATCCCAGCTACTCAGGAGGCTGAGGCAGGAGAATTGCTTGAACCCGGGAGGCAGAGGTTGCAGTGAGCCGAGATCGCAGCATTGCGTTCCAGCCTGGGTGACAAGAGCAAGACTCTGCCTCAAAAAAAAAAAAAAAAAAAAAAAAGGCCACACGGGCTGTGTGTCTGGGAGCAGCAGGCAGCTGAAGTTGGGTGGTGGCTACTGCTTGTTGTTGGAACACCTGGTGACCACCCTCACCTCCTGCCACCTGCTGACACATCACAGTGCCAGTGGCCAGGCATCACGTGCTTGCGCCGTGTCCTACCTCCATCAAAACTGGGAAGAAGAGAAACCAGAACAAGGAAGTGCCTCAGTATTCTTTGCTCCTGGCCTCTTTTACCCACTGATTTTCCCTACCGGCCTCTCTAGGCAAGAGGTTGGCAAACTGTGACCCATGGGCCCAATCTGGTCCCATGCTTGTTTGTTAATAAAGTTTTTTAGAACACAGGTACAATCATTTGCTTGTAGATTGTCTGTGGCTGCTTTTGTGCTTCATGAGCAGAGCTGAATAGCTGCACAGACACTGTCTGGCCTGTAAAGCACGACTGCTCTAGGTAGTTGTGTTTGCGACCCCTGGAGTAGTGACTGACCCCACCTGTTGTTTCAGCTTGGGCCAATGACTTAACCTCTCTGAGTTTCAAGTGCCTCCTCTCTAAAATGGGATAACATGAGATTTGGTTCTGTAGAACAGTTGAGAGGATTGAATGAGATGAAGCGCAGACCTGGCATACAGCAGGGCCGTTCAGCATAAGGTATCTGCTGATATTAGTCAAAGCATTGGCTCCGTAAAGAGAAAAATAACAAAAACACTTCCAATATTGATTTAATGTTAAGAGAAATCACACAGAAACTTCAGAACCCGCCAGAGATATTTCCTCCCCCAAAACAAGAGCTCCAGGCACTTCTTGGCAGAGTCAGAGGTGGAAGGCAACACCAGCCACAGTGCAACTTAGTTCTGGAAATAAAACACAATGGAGAAAGCTGCTGTGGGCACAAGGCCTGGCCAGAATGTGCCTCTGGGTGCTGCATGTCTATGGCCCCATTCCCTGTGTTTGTGCAAAACTCTAGAGAAACGATTGAAAGAACTGGCACCCTGCAGCCCTTACTTGGAGCCCTAGTTGGGGTCCTTTACTGTTTCCTGTACACACACCAAAGGAGCAAATGGGCACAGTGTTGGGGTGGGGCTTGCACTCTCAGTAGTAGGTCATGACTCTGGAGGAACCAAAGTGATTGAGTAAAGGGTTCTTGTGTCTATTACTTAAGAATATCACTTAGGCCAGGCATGGTGGCTCACACCTGTAATCCTAGCACTTTGAGAGGCCAAGATGGGAGGATCACTTGAGGCCAGGAGTTCAAGACCAGCCTGGGCAACATAGTGGAACCCCATCTCAGAAAAAAAAAAAAAGAAACTTAGCTAGGCATGGTGGTTTACACCTGTAGTCCCAGCTACTCAGGAGACTGAGATGGGAGGATTGCTTTAGCTGAAGAGTTAGAGGCTACAGTGAGCCATGACTGTGCTAGTGCAATCCAGCCTGGGCAACAGAATGAGATCTTGTCTCTAAAAAAACAAGAGAAGAAAAGGAAAGAAAGGGGAAGGGGAAGGGGAAGGGGAAGGGGAAGGGAAAGGGGAAAGGAAGGGAAGAGAAGGAAAAGAAAGGAAAAAAGAAAAAGAAAACTACATGCAGTTGAGCTATAATCATCCCCCTTCCATCACTGCCTCCATCCCCAGCATTACTGTGAAGAAACACATTCTTCACATTTCTATGAAGAAACAGCATTAGGTTTCTTCAACCTTAACATTGTGACATCACCACCACGATCATTCCACACATGTTTTTTGGGGACGTGCAGTTGTAAAGTCACCAGAGTGGGGATGAGGGCTCCCAGGGAGCCTGCATTGTAGGGAGGAAAGCTGACAACACGTCAACTAAAACTATCAGTAATATTATGCAGAGAACTGAGATGGGGAGCTATATTCGCAAGAGTAGTCAGGAAAAGGATCTTTACTTTTGAAGGGTGATGTCTGAACAGAGACCCCCATGGTGCATGGAAACAGGGAGACCAGTGCCCCAGGTAAAGGTTGTAGCAAGTTTGAAGGTCACATGGAGACCCTGACCTTGCACGTGGGAAGGAGGGCAGGGTGGCTGGCACCTGGCTACGGGCTACTCGAAGTGTGCTTCATGACAAGCACCAATGTCACCTGGGAGTTTGTTAGGAATGCAGAATCTTTGTCCCCATCATAGACCTGTTGGGCCAGAACCTGCATTGTCTCAAGACACCCAGGTGTTTTGTATGAATAGGACAGCTTAGAAGCCCTGGGCCAGAGCACAAATGAACAAGGACAAAGCAACCTGGAGCAAGAACAGGGAGACAGACAGCACCCAAAATGTGCAAGGCCAATGCTGCTAGAGTGAAAGGGATGAGGTGGCCCCACATGTCCTTTGCAGCTTGTTTTCAGTGATTTTAGTCATTCAAAAAGACTTATTGGTAATATGGTTTACATCTGTGGCCCCGCCCAAATTTCATGTTGAATTATAGTCCCCAATGTTGGAAGAGGAGCCTGGTGGGAGGTGATTGGATGATGGGGATGAATTTCTTCTTTGCTGTTCTCATGATGGTGAGTTCTCACGAGATCTCGTTGTTTATATGTGTGTAGGACTTCCTCCTTCTCTCTCTTTCACCTGCTCCAGCCAACTAAGACGTGCCTGCTCCCCCTTCACCTTCCGCCATGATTGTGAGTTTTCTGATGCCTCCCCAGCCATACTTCCTGTATAGCCTGCAGAACTGTGAGCCAATTAAACCTCTTTTTTAAATAAATTGTCCAGCCTCAGGTATTTCTTTGCAGCAGTGCGAGATCGGACTAATACAATTGGGCATGCCTTCTAAGCAAGGTACTGTTCTAATCACCAGACAATGGTGTGCTGGTAAATATTTAACAACTGGCTCTATGAGAGTAATCCTGCCATGATTATGGTGGCTAATATTTTCATTTATGTTAACAAGTAAGACAAAAGTAAAACAACATAGGTGCATACTGGAAATTCACTCCTTTGTTGATGACATGAGAGACTTCCTTGCTGAATCTGATAATAGTAATCAAATACTGAAGAAACATTTTTTAAATTCTTTGTGCTATTTACAGTTTAACAATGACATGCTTTTATGTTTAATCTACTTTATTAATATTTTTCTCCTTCCCTTCCTTAAATCTAGACAACAAACCAAACAACAGGGCAAGCTCTGGTTTGCAGTGTCTGATTCCTGCGGTGTAAATACTCCTGCCATGGCTAACATCAAGCTGCCGACATAGTGTCACTGCGTGCAGACTTGGGAAGAGATGCTTGCTAGCACATCGCTGTACAGAACCTTCATTCTATAGATATGATAGGTGCAAATAACCCCAAGAACAGAGCAAACAGCAAATAATTAGGGAGTGATATGTTTTGAATATTCATTATCTTTGTTTTCAATAAAATTTATTTAATTGTAAGCTTTTATAGTCTCATTTGTATTTTCACTTATTTATGTGTATGTATTTATTTTTATTAAAAAAATAAAGTCGAGGTACCCCTATATTGCCCAGGCTGGTTTCAGACTCCTGGACTCAAGCAATCCTCCTGCCTTGGCCTCCCAAAGTGCTGGGATTACAGGCATGAGCCACCCCACTCAGCCAGACTAATTTTGTTTTTGTTTTTGAGATGGAGTCTCACACTGTCGCCCAGGCTGGAGTGCAATGGCACAATCTCAACTCACTGCAATCTCCATTTTTCAGGTTCGAGTGAGTCTCCTGTCTCAGCCTCCCGAGTAGCTGGGATTACAGGCGCCCACCACCACACCTAGCTAATTTTTTGTATTTTTTTAGTAGAGATGGGGTTTCACTATGTTGACCAGGCTGGTCTTGAACTCCCGACCTTGTGATCTGCCCGCCTCAGCCTCCCAAAGTGCTGGGATTATAGGCGTGAGCCACTGTGCCTGGCCCCAGTCTAATTTTTAATAATGGCTATTATTAACAAGCAATTTGCAAAATTCCTGAAAATTTAAGAATTGACTCTTCTGTGCTGGCAGGAGCTGACTCCAGCGTAGCACTCCAGTGGGGATGAAGGGGTGTGGGGGTGGGATACCCCTGAACAGGACAGACACAGACCGTGTCTTCTGAGCTTGCAGTTTAGTGGGGCATGTTGGGGCTTTATTTAAAGTCAACTTCCTCGAGACAAAGAGAGTGGGGTGGGAGAAGGAACTTGCTCTGTGGTTCACCCCAGGACCTCACTCTGGCCTAGGAATGCCTCTGCCTCAGGATCAGCCCCCAGGACCAGGTCTCCAGAGTCCCCATCTCCCTACAGTGAGTTCAACAGAGACCCTTTGGAACAAAGGAGAGAAAGAAGAACCAGAAGACTGCAAGGAAGACTGTTTAGGAAGGGAGATTAGGATGTGGTCACCTTGGTATACCCTTCCCAACTATAAGCCAGCAAATAGAAGAAATGACAACAGAGCATGTAAGCTTTTAGAGAGGAACCTCCCACAGTCAGAGTCCAGCCTAGACAGAGGCCAAAATTTCTGGGCTTGGAATTAGACAGGGAACTACTATATACTGGATTGCCAACCATGGACAGGTTGGGTGATCCACCTTTGACCCTCAAACAACCAAACAGAGTTGGCGCCTTTGCCAGTTTCATCTTGTAGAAGGAGAAACTGAGGCTCACAAGGGTTAAGGGGTTCCCCAGGTCTTAATCCAGAGCACTTTGCCTACCTGGAATGGGGGCTGATATGGTTTGGTTCTGTGCCCCGACCCAAATCTCATCTTGAATTGTAATCTCCAGCTGTCAAGGAAGTGACCTGTAATCCCCATGTGTTGAGGGAGGGGGGTGATTGGATCATCAGGGAGGATTTCCCCCATGCTGTTCTCATGATAGTGAGTGAGTTCTCACGAGACCTGACGGTTTTGTAAGTCACTTTGCCCTGCTCTTGCATGCTGTCTCTCTCACCTGCTGCCATATGAGACATGTCTGCATCCCCTTCCACCATGACTGTAAGTGTCCTGAGACCTTCCCAGCCATGTGGAACTCTGAGTCAATTAAACCTCCTTCCTTTATAAATTACCCAGCCTTGGGTATTTCTTCATAGCAGTGCAAAAACAGAGTAATACAGGGGCTGAAAGCACATAAGATCTACGTCATCCTGACTGGTAATATTGGGGTCACTCCAATAGGCAGCCCTGTCCCATGACCTCTAAGTAAGGCAGGGTCATTGCTGACTATTCTGAGAGGCTGTTCCTATCTCCTCTGGGCTCCCATTCCAACTTGTTCCTTCCCTCCCAGGTTCAGTGTTATTTTTCTTTTGTGATTGTTTTTCTGAAAATGGTGCTGTAGACACCTCCTTGTCCCAGGCACAATCCTTACTACATTCAATTATCCTGGTTTATTAGGCTCTTTAAAGCTACTTTATTACTCTCTCCTTGCTGTGACCCTAATCTTTGTTTTCCCTCTAGCTTCCTCCAGGGTTATTGCTTGTCAAGAGAAAGGTCACCACAGACTCAAAAGAAACAGGAAAATAAACAATAGAAGGCTGGCTTCTGGCTGTCAACTTTGTTCTTACCAACATTAAAGTGATAGATGAATTTGGAGGTGCCCTGCCACTTATCCTATCTCTTCTCAAGCTGCATCTTGCCAGACCCTAGTCTCAGAAATAACAGTCTACTAACACAACATTATATCACATTTTCCCAGTGTACTTTCATATACATGAACTTCTTAATTAATTCTCAAAAACAGTTCTGCGGTATAGTGGAGTAGGTAGTCTTGCTCCCATTTTACAGATAAAGAAACAGAGGAGATAGAAAGCTGAACTTACAACTCTAGACAAGATACAGTAGCCCCGTTTCTCCTAGGTCTACCATCCTGCAACAACAACAACAGTAATAAATCTCTGGACATGACACAACAAAGAAGCACGGGTTCCGCTCTACCCTACCCTGTCGTCAGCAGGGGTCAGTGAATTGCTGAGCTTCTGCCCACTCTGCCACAAAACAGTAGGAATCAGGTTCTCCCATCCCTGGGTCAGCAGAGCCTAGCAGGGTAGCTTGGATACAGTAAGACAGTGCAAGCTGATGCTCCACTTTCAACGGGAAGGTATCATCAAGGCAGAGAGGGAAGTTAACTGCCAACTACTTAGTTGCAATGAAGCAGAGTAAATCAGTCCTACACTTTTGCCAAGATAGCATTGGTGGGGCCCAGTGGGAGGTTGAATATACAACCTATCCAACCTGCAATGGTTTGGATTTGTGTCCCCACCCAAATAGCATGTTGAATTGTAATCCCCAATGTTGGAGGTAGGGCCTGGTGACAGGTGCTTGATCATGGGGGTGGTTTTCCCGTGAATGGTTTAGCACCATCCCCCTTGGAGTTCTCATGAAATTGGGTTGTTTGAAAGCGTGTGACACCTCCACCCCTCTCATTGCCTCCTGCTCTGGTCATGTGAGACATCTCGCTCGCCCTTTGCCTTCCACCATCACTGGAAGCTTCCTCAGTCCTCCCCAGAAGCAGAAGCTGCTATGCTTCCTGTACAGCTTGAAGAACTGTGAACCAATTAAACCTCTTTTCCTTATAAATTACCCAGTCTCAGGTGTTTTTTTTTTTACAGCAGTGGAAGAACAGACTAATACACAACCCTTATGCTACATCTTAACAGGGAGACAGTCTGCCAAAAAAGAAAAGTTGAATAGGATCCAGACTCTCATAACATAATACCCAAATATCCAGGATACAACAGACAATCATTTGTCACGTCAAGGAAAAGGAAAATCACAACTTGAATGAAAAAACAAACAGGCACCAAAATGCAAATGAATCAGAGGGATTATCAAGAATTCATGTTTTGCATGGTTGTGTACCTTGACTGTGGTTGGTAGTGATCACACAATCCACACGTTATAAAATTGTATAGAAACAAATACACAGATATACACACATACGAGTGAGTGTGTGTGAAACTGGCGAAATGCAAATCATGGTAAATCATATCATGTTAATTTCCTGGCTATGATAATGTAATATAGCCATGCAAGATGTTACCTCGGGGGAAATTAGGTTAAGGGTACATAGCATCTCTCTGCATCTTGTGACTGTAGATGGATCTACAATTATCTCAAAATAAAGTTTTTTAAAAGGTCACACCCATGTAATAGGTAAAGTAGGACTCAAAATCGTGTCCTTTCTGAAATTCTTGCTAAGTGAAAGGTGTGATTCTGGGTGAGGTCTAGTGTTTTTCATGGGTAAGGAGAGCCTGGATTGGTTGGTAAGGAAATCCTAGGGAATAGAGTCACCGAGACCAATGTTGATGCTGGGGTCATGCCAAAACAGTAAGATGCTGTTAGTGGCAAGCTAAGGGATGGCATGGGAACCACATGATATGGGTTCAGGTCAAGGGAGCCCCCGAGACTGGAGGCTTCAAGAAGGCTTCGTGGATGAAACAGTTCTAGACAAATGTTGAGGTGTATTTGATTTAGTGACTCACTTCTAATGAATAGAATAAAGCAAAAATGACAGGATGACACTTTCAAGATGGCCTTATTTATTTATTTATTTATTTATTTTAGAGACAGCGTCTTGCTGTGTTGCCCAGGCTGGAGTGCAATGGCACGATCATAGCTCACTGCAGCCTGGAACTCCTGGGCCTAAGTGACCCTCCCTTCTTGACCTCTGGGGAAGCCGGGACTACAGGCACATGCCCCCATGCCTGGCTAATTTTTAAATTTTTTGTAGAGATGGAGTCTCGTTATGTTGCCCAGGTTGCTCTCAAACTCCTGGCCTCAAGAAATCCTCCCACCTTGGCATCTCAAAGTGCTGGAATTACAGGTATGAGCCACGATCCCCAGCCCTCTGAACGAGCTTTCTAAAAGGCAAATTCAGTACTCTCCATGGCTCTCCAGGGAGGCAGGAAAAAGTCCTACAGTTTAGCCTGCAATCAAGGTCTTTGTGGTCTGGCTCTTACTGACCTCCACAGCCACCTCCTACCAAAATCTTCCCACTCCACCCCAAGTGCCCTGGACCCCTGGCAAGGCTTGGGTCACTGTCCCTCACCTGTTCCAGGCACAGCAGCCTGATTTCCAAAGGAAATCAGCAGCCTGTTAACCCGTGCAAGGGTACAAATACCCCAGCTCCCTCACTTTGTGCCTGGGATTGTCTGGGGCCAGCACTTTATGCCATTCCCCAGAATGTCCCTGAAGAGGTTCCGCTCCTGTTGCCCACCAGGTTAGCTGGACAATGCCCTCTCTATGGGCTGCCTTCCACTCCTGTATCACTCCCTGCCCTCACCTGCACCTCCCAATAAGTTGCTCCCACTGGCATCTCTGAGGCAGGGCTTGCTTTGGGGGCAACTCGGACCAAGACAGTGTTGCTTTGCTCTCCCTTACCATAGCTTTGTCCTCCACTGTCCAAGACTCAACTGGGAGGTGCCTTCCTCTGAGCATCTCTCCCTGGTCACCCCGCAGCCCCTCATCCTCCACCCATCTGGACCAGGTAGGTAAGGGTGAGAGAGAGAGAGAGAGAAAGAGAGAGGGAGTGTGTGTGTGTGTGTGTGTGTGTGTGTGTGTGTAGGTGGGAGGGAGGGCAGCAGGAGAGCCTGTCATCCTCTCCTCCAGGCGCTGTCTATCCCCTTTCCAGGGGCAGCGCTGTCTAGGGGCCCAGTGGACTGACCAAGTCGCTAGAATGAGAATCAGCCCTGCCCCCACTCCCTAGCAGAGGCCACTTGCCTTGCTCTTAGCACCAAGGGTGGAAGCATTTAGGGACTTCTCAGATGCGTAGCACTGGGGCTTCCTGCGCTCCCCAGACCTTTGGTCTCAACGCGGAGGATCCTGGGCAAACTCTCTCCTCCCGGCTCCTTTTCTAGGAAGTATTGCTGCTGCTGTCCAGCCTGCTGGATCAGCTGCAACCCACCCTGGGCTCTGAGTTAATGTTTCTGTGACCCAGCTTCTCATCTTGGGTCATTGCAAACACTCCAGGCCCCCAATCAGCTTTCAGTAGGGTGGATAAAAAGAGTGAGTCGAGATCACATGCTGGTGTAGGTTCCCAAAGGTTCCTGGGAGAAGGGGAGAGGGGGGAGGGGAGAGAGGAAAAGAGGGAAGGTAAGGGAAGAAAAGGAAGAAAGGACAGGAGGACGGGAGGGAGGGAGGGAGGAGGGGAAGGAAGGAAGGAAGGAAAGGAGAAAGAATAAAAGTTTAAAAAAAGGAATGAACTTCCTTTCCTGGGTCCTACTGACTGCTGTTTTTGTTGATAAACCTCTTGAAGGAAACCTCTTGATTGCCCGCCTTTCCCCTCCCCTTCTGCAGTGCTGCCTGGCTGTCACTCCTGCCTCTAAACTGAAGCTGTCTTTCAGCAGCCACCAAGTCCAGGTCTCCCAGGCTCCTCTTGGGTTGCTCCGTGGCTTCTGTTGAAGGTGTCTGTCCCTGATTTTTTGAAGGCTTGCCGTCCTCTCTCAGTTCCCCTCCTGCCGCTCTGCCTGCACCTCCTCTGACTCTTCCCCCACCTGGCTTCCTCTTTCTGCCTCAACAATCTGAATTCCACCTCCCTCCCTTTTTTCTTGTTACACTTTCCCTGGTAGTCTCACCTCTTTAAGGTTCCACTTTCCCTCCCCAGGACACCGGGGTGATTTCTCTCCCTGGTTGCAACCTCACGCCAGGTCTTTATTTCCCATCTGCCCTCATTCCTGAGCTCCCCAGGCAGGGTCCAGCAGGACATCACAGTCCCTGAGGCCAGACTGAGGGCACCCTGCCTCACCTCCCTCCAAACTGCTCCCCAACTGCCCTTTCTGCAAACGCCCCCAGCATGCCCCCACTCCAGGGCCCAGGCACTCTGCAACCTCAGGCAGGGGACTCAAACCCCTCTCAGCATGTGCATCTCCATGCACCTATGCCATCCCAGATCAGGAGGTTGGGAATGAGGGTAGGAATGATGACTTACTCATCTCGCTGTGCTTAGTAAGTGTCAGTCATTCATTCACAAGTATTGACTGACGGCTCTCCCTGGGCTGGGCCGAGCGGGAGGAGGCTGATCAGTGAAAACGGTGATCCCTGTCCTCACGGAAGTAACGAGAAGAGCAAATGACAAGTGTGCAAGACACAGAATGAGCAAGGGGCTGCACAAATCGCAGTTTATGTGGCTTTGGAAAAAAACACATCTCACAAGTTGGGGCTGTCATACAGCATTAGCTTCCTGGTAATCAATGCATTTCAACAATATATGGGGGTAAGTTTAGCTTCCGGTTGACTTCCCTGAGGGTGCTGGATAAAATTGCAATTTAGAGTCAATCAATAAACATTTAGTGAGTGTCTGTTCTTTGCCTGAACGATTGCGGGCATCACGGGGGATACAAAAGGGAGATATGGGTGGAGCTTACCATGGAAACGACTCTCTTTTGCTCTGTGGTGTTTACCTTGGCTTGGAAAATAAACAACAGAAACATTTTTTGGTGACAATGGAGACAGGATTGAGAGACTCGCACAGACGTCCCTTCCCAAAACTTCTGCAGACTAAAATTCTACCATTAACTATTCATTTCTTTGACTAAATTTTGCCCTCACCCTGCAGTTTCTTTTTTCTAAAATAAAAATACTTCTATAAAGAGAACGCTACATCCTTAACCTCTTAAAACAGAAGCGTTATATAATGTGACATGCACACCAATCTGGACCCTTGAATATTTGTTGCCTGAAGAGCTGTGCTGAGAAGGCCTCTGAGGCTCAATCTGGCCTCTGATGCAAAGAATGTCGATTGATTGGTGATGTCTGCCCTGAGTGCTGGAAGGGAGGATGGCATTTACTATCCCTGCCTTAGATTAGAGGAGCTTTTGGGGTTTTTCCCAAACTATAACAAGAGGGGTTAAATGAACACTAATCATTTGATAGGAGGGCCACTGAAGGAGGTGGGGGGAACTTGAGAAGGAAAAGCTGTGACTGCCAGTCTCTTAATGTCACCTGCATGGCCCTCAGTCACCTGCAGCCCTTGTCAGTGCACTCAAAGCCTTCACAGATGTCAACCCAGCTGGCTTTCCTGCCATGTCTGATCATACCCCAATGCTCTTCTGCTCCAGCCCCACTAAACTCTGCCATAGCCTGGATGTGCCCTTATACATATACTTCCTAGACATCCTAGAAAGTCTGCACCCATTGCCTCTGCACAGGGAACTCTTCTATAACTCCATAAACACCTGCCTTAAGTGTCACTTCCTGTGAGAAGTCCTCCCTGATTGACTCCCTCCTCTGTTTACCCATCCATTGTAGACCCACCTCTGCATGGCAGTCTTCATACTCTGTCATCTTTGTCCTTCCTTTTTTTGTTGTTGAGTCAAGGTGTCACTCTGTCACTCAGGCTGGAGTGCAGATCACAGCTCACTGCAGCCTCCAACTCAGCTCAAGAGATCCTCCTACCTCAGCCTCCAGAGTAGTTGGGACGACAGGGGCACACCACCATGGCCAGGTAATTTTTTTCTTTTTTGTAGAGACAGGATCTTGCAATGTTGCCCAGGCTGGTCTCGAACTCCTGGCCTCAAGCACCTCCCACTTCAGCCTCCCAAAGTGCTAGGATTATAGGCATGAGACACTGCGTCCAGCCCATCTTTGTCCTTTCACGTTTCTCACCTTTCCCGTAAGACTGAGAGCTGCATGGGAGCAGGGTTAGTGCCTGGTCTCTGTGATCCAGCCCTCAGCCCTGGGCCTGACACACGGCTGGTGCTCAACAATTGGCTGAATATTTGAAAGAAAAAATGGACAAACCTTGTCAGTGCAGCAGATGTTCTGCCTATGCTGAAGTCTAAGTGAAGTCTCACTGACAAGGTTTGTTCATTTTCCCCATGCCCCTGCTTCTCCTGTGTTCCTGCAGTAGTACCCTGCCGGTGGTAAATGAATCCCCAAATCTGAATGCTTCCCAGAATGAAGTTTAATTTCCCCTCCCACAAAGTCCAGTGCAGATTGTGCAGCCCTCCGGAACAGTTGTCTTGGTATTAACTGTTGAAAAGCACGTGCTTTGAATGAAGAGACCTTCCAAACAGGCTTTGTGTGAGCAACATGGCTGTTTATTCACCTGGGTGCAGGTGGGCTAAGGCCGAAAAGGGCGTTAGCAAAGGGCAGTGGGATAGGAGTTGGTTTTATAGGTTTGCGTAGTTTTTTTTGGGGGGTGGGCAGGGGTGTTGCAGAGTAAGTTCGGTTACTGTGGTAGGGGGTAGGAGCAAGCGGTATGAAAGTTCAGTTACAATGGCAGGGTTGGGTGAGAGGTATTTACATTATCCTGAGAACAGTTAAGATGGCAGAGTTGGCTGAGGGGCTTGTCTGGGAAAGCTCCACTGGGCGATCAGGGACAATGGCGAACGCAGGCAGGGGGTGGGAGAGGTCGGCGGAGGCAAGCAGGATTTCAGACTTTCAGGCTCCAGGCTTGCATACGGAGAGCTGACATTAACCACATCTTTTATTCCCTGCATTCCAATGCTCTGACATCTGGGGCCTCGCTGACCCCCTAGAGTTAGCCAATTTCTAGAGATACAAACAACTTGCCAGGAGAGCACTTTTCAGGTGCAAACAACCAATCCAAACCAAATGAAGCCTTCTTTGCCCTCCACCTCCTGACTGACCCTGGTGCTTCTCCATGTGACCCCGTGTGATGTGGCAGGCGGTGTTCCCTCCTCCTGGGAACTGTGAGCAACAAACTACTTTTTCAATAGTAATCATCTGATCTGTTGGCTTCCATGTACCTCAGATTTTCTACTGATATACTACATTTTGAAACAGGCTTCCACGGAGTGACTCAGTGATCCAGGCTGCTTTCATAGGTGGCTCTGACACCTCAACACGTGGCCCTCACAATTGTTGTGGCAGGGAAGACAGAGCAGGGACATCTTGCACCAGCTCTAAAATACTTCCACCCAGAAGTGGCACCTACCATTTCTGCTCCCTACTCAGTGGCCATGTCAGAGGCTTTCCAACCAGAGTGACTCCATCTTGAATAAACGAGACAGGAATTGGCAGGACTGACTTTGCAAGGTACAACTCACGAAGCCCCCACTGATAAAACAGGACATGGTAAAGAAGCCAGCCAAAACCCACCAAAATGAAGAATGGTGAGGAAAGTGACACCGGGTCATCCACACTGCTCGTTATATGCTAATGATAATGCAGTAGCATGGTAAAAGACACTCCCACCAGCACCATGACAGTTTATAAACAATGTGGCAACATTCAGTAATTACATTATATCGTCTAAAAAGGGGAGAAACTCTCAGTTTGGGGAACTCCCCACCCCTTTCCCAGAAAACCCATGAATAATCCACCCCTTGTTTAACATATGATTAACAAATAACTGAAAATATACTCAGTCAGGCAGACCATGCCGCTGCTCTGCCTGTGGAGTGACCACCCTTTTATTCCTTTACTTTCTTAATAAATTTGCTTTCACTTTACTCTGTCAACTCACTCTGAATTCCTTCCTGTGTGAAGCCAAGAACCCAAACCCAAGAACCGATGTGGCCTCTCAGGCTGAACCCCAATTTCGGGGTTCACTGTGTGATAGCCAGAATCAGTCACATAGAGCCACTTGGGGGTACCTAAACGGCATGGCTGGGAAATTGGGGGTGGGGGATTTAACTATCTTCACTTCAGGTCCTGTTCCTCCCATCTGAATTAAGAACAGATAACCAACCAGAGATCAGTATATGTTTAGCTTAATATCAACACAGCACGATATGATTTCAGAGTATGCTTTGCCATAGATATGACCTAATTTGTCACCAGGAATTATGGAAGCTGAATATTAACAAAGTAGAGATTCAAAGGAAAAAAGGCCCAAGGACTGATTGGCTCATAAATGTGCTCCAGCATTAGGGCCCTGAGTGAGATTAATGGGCCAAGGCCTAGAGAGCTAACCTCCTCTTACCTCCCTGGGCCAGATGCAGATGGGAATCGTGCAGGCCTGGCCAGCTAAGCCAGGATGAGGCTGAAGAGGAAACCTGTGTCTGTTACCACCTGCTCTTGCAAATATCTTCCTTGGGTGTGGTGTTTCTAGAGCCTGTAAGATATTTTCCCCAATGTTTGCTTGTAGTGGTTGCATTAGGCCATTTGAGCATGCCCAGACTCTCTTTTTTTTTTGAGATGGAGTCTCTATCGCCCGGGCTGGAGTACAATGGTGCAATCTCAGCTCACTGCAATCTCTGCCTCCCGAGTTCAAGTGATTCTCCTGCCTCAGCCTCCTGAGTAGCTGGAATTACAGGTGCCTACCACCACACCCAGCTAAGTTTTCGTATTTTTAGTAGAAATGAGGTTTCAGTATGTTGGCCAGGCTGGTCTCGAACTCCTGACCTCAGATGGTCCACCTGCCTCAGCCTCCCAAAGTGCTGGGATTACAGGCGTGAGCCACCGTGCCCAGCTGAGCATGGCCAGACTTTTGATTGTTCATGACCAGGAGGAGTCAGCCAAAGAAGAAGCATCGGGAATACTGGGAAGCATAGACCTGGATGTGCTGATAATCTCAGCTTTCTTCCTCCCCAGATATCAACTCTGGCTGCTCCAAGGTTGTAAAGTTAAAGAAAGTTTCACCCCTTCCTTCTCCTGTCCTGTGGCAAATGGAAATAGCAGTGATATTGACCAGAGGGTAGGAAGCCCTAGGAAGGAAGGAAAAAACGGAAAGATACAGAAACAATGCACAGGCTGGAGGATCAGACTGGAAAGAGGAGAGAGGGTTTGCTGGAGACAGCAGAGGAAGCAGGCAGGTGAAGACCTGGACAGGGGCCTGTAAGCACATAACTTCATTTACTCCTTACACCTGCTCTGGAAGGAGGTACTTGTGTTTGTCTACATTTTTATCAATGAGAATGCTCTGAGAGGGTAGGAAACCAGCCTGAAGTCACATAGGATGTTGATGGGTGGTTTTGACCTTTCTCCTACTACCCCACACAGGCCCAGCCTGCAATCATGTGATCTCTAGCTTAAGATTCTTATTTCTTGCCCGTCTTGGAAACTATCATTGACCTAGAATGATGCTTCTTAACCTCTCAGAAGATGCCTTTGAAAGGCTCGTGAAAGTTGTGGATTATTTTTGCAGAAAAATGCGCATACCTGCATGTGTTCCCTCACACCTCAGTTCTGCCTACAACTTCAAGATCTTTGCAGATGTCCCAAATGGAAGAAAAGCTGTTGGGGGCAGGCGAGGCACTTTCTTCCCAGTCTGGTACCTTGTAAACGAGTTTTAAGGCAATATGTTGACACATCCATGGCTAAAGTGCTGGTAGACAGATGTGTATTAGCCCATTCTCATACTGCTTTGAAGAAATACCCAAGATTGGATAATTTATAAAGGAAAGAGCTTTAATTGACTCACAGTTCTGCACTGCTGGGGAGGCCTCAGGAAACTTATCATGGCAGAAGACAAAGGAGAAGCAGGACCTTCTTTGTGGAGTGAGCAAAAGTAGGGGAAATGCCAGACGCTTATAGAACCATCAGATCTTGCGAGACTCACTATTACAAGAATATCATAGGAGAAACCGCCTCCCAATCTGATTACCTCCACCTGGTCCCACCCTTGACACATGGGGATTATAGGAATTGCAATTCAAGGTGAGATTTTGGGTGGTGTTGGAAATAGATGCCCGGTGCCGCAAAGATAAATCAGCACTGATACAAAGAATCTTTCAGCCACGCAATTTTTACTTCCTGGACTGCAGGAAGGGTACTCTTACTAGCCATCTTGCCACGAGAGTGCCCTTCCTGCAGTCCAGGAAGTAAAAACTGCAGTGCTGAAAGATCTTTTGTCTCAGTGCTGATTTTTTTTTTTCAGCATGGAACATCTATTTCCAACAGGTGGGGACACAGCAAAACCATATCAAGATGTGAGAGTAAGTAGTGAGATCCCTGGGCAAGAAATCAAAGGGTCATATCTCTTTTTAACGTGCCTGTTGTCCTCCAACCAAAAACATGAGCCTGGCTGCAGCCTGGCCTCCCCACCCCACCTTAGATCCTGTCTGCATCCCTGCCTGGGACCATCTCAGTTCATTCATGCTGCTATAGCAAAATATCCTAGACTGCATAATTTATACATAAGAGAAATTTCTTTCTCACAGTTCTATAGTCGGAGAAGCCCAAGATGAAGGTGCTGACAGATATGGTGTCTGGTGAGGGTCTTCTATTTCCAAGACAGGGCCTTGTTGCTGCATCCTTGAGAGGGGACGACTGTTGTATCCTCATGTGGTGGATGAGATGGAAAGGCCCAGGAGCTCTCTGAAGTGTCTTTTATAATAAGGGCATTAATCCATTCATGAGGATGGGGTCCTCATAACTGAATCACTTCCCAAAAGGACCACCTCTTTCTTAAAATTTTAGACAGGCTCTCACTCTGTCGCCCAGGCTGGAGTGCAGTGGTGCAATCACAGCTCACTGCAGCCTCGACCTCCTGGGCTCCAGCAATCCTCCCACCTCAGCCTCCTTAGTAACTGGGACTACAGGAGCACAGCACCATGGTTAGCTAACTTTATTTTTTATTTTTTTGCCTCAAAAAGTGACATTTATATTTAAAAAAAAATGACAAGATGTCCATCCCTTCCCTCCCTCCCTCCTGTTGCTCCTCAGCCCAAGACTGAACTCTAGCTGGGGCTAGGTGGCAGGACAGCCCCTCAGATGAGGTCAATAACATTGAGGGGCATTTCCTCAATGGAGGTGTTGTAGAAGGTCTCTATGTCTCCAAGAGTCCTCTTGTCTTCTTCTGTCATCATGTTAGTAGCCACGCCCTTGCAGCCAAACCATCCACCTTGACTGATTCTGTGGATATAGTTTTCCCTGTTGGTGGGAAGGTCATAGTTGATGACTAAAGAAACCAATGCCTCTGGCCTACGTCAAGAAAGACAACTCTGCCCCGCGCAGTGGCTCACGCCTGTCATCCCAGCACTTCGGGAGGCTGAGGTGGGCGGATTGCCTGAAGTCAGGAGTTGGAGACCAGCCTGGCCAACACAGTGAAACCCTGTCTCTACTAAAAATACAAATATTAGCCAGGCGTGGTGGCACACGCCTGTAATCCCAGCTACTCGGGAGGCTGAGGCAGGAGAATCGCTTGAACCTGGGAGGCAGAGGTTGCAGTGAGCTGAGATCACGCCACTGCACTCCAGCCTAGATGACAGAGTGAGACTCTGTCTCAAAAAAAAAAGAAAAGAGAGAAATGAAAGACAACTCTTCAGCATGTGCACGAGAGGACAATATATCCTGAAGGGATGACATGTGGGTACCCATGTAGGCAGCCAAGGAAGGCAGGAGAGAGACATCACCTTGAAGAATCACCTTGGATGCTCAGCTAACTTTTGAATTTCTTGTTGTGACAAGGTCTCCCTATGTTGCCCAGGCTGGTCTTGAATTCCTGGGCTCAAGCGATCCTCCTACCTCAGCTTCCCAAAGTGTTGGGATTACAGGCGTGAGCCACTGCACCTGGCCAGGTCCACCTCTTAATACCTTCACATTGGGTATTAGGTTCCAATGTATGCATTTTGGAGGGACATATGTACTTAAACCAGCCTCTGGAGTGGACCCTCCTCTATAGTGCACCACCCCTTTCTTCTCTTTCTGCAAAGCCTTTTTCATGATCTCATTCCAAGATTTGGCCAATACAGTCCTCACTTCAGAAAACAGGTGCTCTGGCCTGAAGTCAGAAAAATAACTCCCAGCTGCAGAGAAATCAGGACTCCGGAGACCCTCCTCGGGTTTTGCCAAAAGGGCTCTACTAGCTGGATACAGTGGCTCAAGCCTGTAATCTCAATACTTTTGAAGGCCAAGGCAAGTGGATCACTTGAGGTCAGGAGTTTGAGACCAGCCTAGGTAACACGGTGAAACCCTGTCTCTACTAAAAATACCAAAAAAAAAAAAAAAAAAAATTAGGTGGGCATGATGGCATGTGCCTGTAACCCCAGCTACTCAGGAGGCTGAGGCAGGGAATCGCTTGAACCCAGGAGGTGGAGGTAGCAGTGAGCCAAGATTACATCATGGCACTCCAGCCTGGGCAACAGAATGAGACACCATCTCAAAAAATGTTTTTAAAAAAAGGCTTCCACAAATAGGAGGAGAGACCGGGGCTTAGGGAGAAAGCAGCAGCATTGCTTGGTCATTTTTTGGCCTCCCCATACCTCAGTTTTCCCGGCTGCAAAATGGGGCAACAGTGGTTCTAGCCTCATAGAGTTGTTATACCTGCAAAGCACAGAGCACGGTGCCTAGAGCAGCGAAACCAGCACACGTGGGAGCTGTGGTTATTGACGCCAGCCCGGCTGCCAGAAGGGAGACCTCTGTGTGCAGAGACACTGGGGCATTGACAAGGGGTATTTGGGGTTACAGATGAAACCTCGTTAAATAAATAATGCCCCTCTTGGGCTGGGCATGATGGCTCACACCTGTAATCCCAAAGTTTTGGGAGGATCGCTTATCAGACGGCTTAGATGGATCACTTGAGCCCAGGAGTTCGAGACCAACCTGGGCAACACAGCAAGATCTTGCCTCCACTAAAAATAAAGAAATAACAATGCCCCTGTTGCTCACCTGAGCTCTGTACCAGTTGAATAAGACCAGTGAGGGATGAAAGCATCCCTCTGTTCCACCATGTGACCGTTAGCTAAGTCCCTCTGCCTCCCAGAGCTATAGAAAGAGACCGGGAGCCTCAGGAAGGTGATGGGCTGTTTCCTCAGCCCCCACCAGGGAGGGCATCCTCTGCAAAGGCAGATCTTGTGCCCATCATGCCAACCTCAGCCTGCGTGGCTCCCAGAATTCCCTGTGGCTTGAGATATGTCTTTGTGTTTGTGATCACCACCTGAGAGTCAGCGTTGTCATCTAACGGATCCATTACTGGAGCCTTCTACATGAGCCCAGGCGGAAACCATCTCAGCGGCACTTGCAGGTCTGATGGGGCAGTTTCTTTTCCTGCGTGGGCCCCTCCTCATGGGGTTCCAGTGGCTTGGTCCCTTTAATATTCTCCCCGCTCTGGGTTCCAGCAGCACCGCGCTCCTGGCAGCCTCCCGAGACGATCTCTGCAGCGGGCCTCTACCTACGGATGCTCTCTGCCTCAAAGCCTGCAAACTGATAACGATGACCTCACCCACCCTCCACCACCTCCAGTTTTGCTTTTCAGCAAGAGAAAAGCAGCTGTATTATTCATGAAGTCAAGATTTGGGGAGGAAAAAAAGTATACTTCCAGTTTAGGTTTGGCCTTAAATAAATACGATTCGCTCAAAGCAAAGCAACAGGCCAGGAAAAATATTGTTAGCACTTACCAAAGAAAAATGTATATGAGTCAACGTACATACTTCGAAAGGAATATATATTTCTTTTCAAAAGTATATAAACAACTCCTACAAATCAAAAAGAAAAAGACAAACAATACCACAGAAAAATGCCACGGCTATGGTAGCAGGCAGGTTGGTTGCTGAGAGCAGCTGCTGTTCCTCCCTCCCCTTCCCAGGGGAACCCCGGTTTACTCAGGTCCTCAGTGCGCTACAGATACTTGCTTCAAGGGAGTGCCCAGCCCCTGTGCTGAGGAGTCTGGGTTCACCGTGGCCATCACAGTGGGATAGGTTGGGTCATAGGCAGTGATGTTGTCTTGTCCATCCTCTGTGGTAATAGAGGGATGTCAAGAAACACCTGTCCTCACTCTTAGACACTGAGGCTGGGCGTGGTGGCTCATACCTGTAATCCCAGCAATTTGGGAGGCCAAGGCAGGAGGATCACTTGAGGTCCAGAGTTCGAGACCAGCCTGGCCAACATTATGAAACCCCATCTCTATCTAAAAATACAAAAATTAGTCAGGCATGGTGGTGCACGCTTGTAGTCCCAGCTACTCGGGACGCTGAGCCAGGAGAATCGCTCTTACCCAGGAGGCAGAGGCTGCAGTGAGCCAAGATCACGCCACAACACTCCAACCTGGGCAACAGAGTGAGATTCTGCCTCAAAAAAAAAAAGACACTGAGGGTAGGTACAGTGACTCACACCTGTAATCCTAGCACTTGCAGAGGCTGAGGTGTAGGGATTGCTTGAACCCTGGAGCTCCAGACCAGCTTAGGTAACATAGTGAGACCCTATCTCTACAAAAAATAATAAAATTAGCCAGGCTTGGTGGTGCACACCTGTAGTCCCAGGTGCTCAGGAGGCTGATGCAGGAGGATCACTTGAGCCCAGGAGGTCGATGCTTCAGTGAGCTATGATAGTGGCACCGCACTCCAGCCTGGGCAACAGAGTGAGACCTCGTGTCTAACAAACAAAAAAGGAGATAAATTTCTTATTACCCAAGCCAGTTGAGTCATGGTTTTTTGTTCTGTGCTCTCCAAATTACCCTGATTAATACAGGCACGAAGAGGTGCTGTCATGGATGAGATACGACTGGCCAGTAAACATAGGGAACTACGCTCAGCCTAAGCAGTTAAACAGGGAAATGCAAACTGCAATAACAGGCACATAACTTGTGCCCATTAGACTGGGACAGAGCGAAAAGTTGAGAACACGTGATGCTGGGCAGAGTGTGGGGTGTGAGGCGCTCTCCTACAGGACTGGAGGAGGTGTTATGAGCACAGCATCTTGAGAGGACAACTTGACAATTCTATAAAAATGTAAGGCCGGGAACAGTGGTTCACGCCTGTAATCCCAGCACGTTGGGAGGCTGAGGCGGGCGGATCACGAGGTCAGGAGTTTGAGACCAGCCTGATCAACATGGCAAAACCCTGTCTCTACTAAAAATTAGCTGGGCGTGGTGGCACATACCTGTGGTCCCAGCTACTTAGGAGGCTGAGGCAGGAGAATCGCTTGAACCCGGGAGGCAGAGGTTGCAGTGAGCTAAGATTGTGCCATGGCACTCCAGCCTGGGCGACAGAGAGACTTTGTCTCAAAAAAAAAAAAAAAAAAGTTTTAAATGCACACACCCTTAGCCAAGTGATGTCAATTCAACCTCTTTTGTAGAAACATTTGCATGGTGCAGCCATAAAAAAGAATGAGTTCATGTCCTTTGCAGGGACATGGATGAAGCTAGAAGCCATCATTCTCAGCAAACTAACACAGGAACAGAAAACCAAACACTGCATGTTCTCACTCATAAGTGGGAGTTGACCAATGAGAACACATGGACACAGAGAGGGAAATATCACACACTGGGGCCTGTTGGGGGGTGGAGTGCAAGGGAAGGGAGAGCATTAGGACAAATACCTAATGCGTGTGGGGCTTAAAACCTAGATGACGGGTTGATAGATGCAGCAAACCACCATGGCAGGCACACACCTATGTAACAAACCTGCACGTTCTGCACATGTATCCCAGAACTTAAAGTAAAATTTTAAAAAAAGGAAAGAAAGAAAAGGGCCAGGCGCGGTGGCTCACGCCTGTAGTCTCAGCACTTTGGGAGGCTGAGGCAGGTGGATCACAAGGTCAGGAGATTGAGATCATCCTGGCCAACACGGTGAAACCCGGTCTCTACTAAAAATACAAAAATTAGCTGGGCATGGTGGTGCATGCCTGTAATCCCAGCTATTCGGGAGGCTGAGGCAGGAGAATCGCTAGAACCAGGAAGTCGGAGGTTGCAGTGAGCTGAGATGGTGCCACTGCACTCCAGCCTGGGCGACAGAGGGAGACTCCATCTCAAAAAAAAAAAAAAAAAAGAGATGTGCTAAGAAAAAAAAGAGTTTCCTCATCTGAGGGATGGTTCTGCCTGAGGCTCTACCTCTTTCAGATACTCAAGACTCGTCCACAGATACATGCATTTCCCAGCCAGTGAGGACCCTGTAACACCTCAGAAGTTGAAGTTGCCAACCAAAGCTGGGATTCTAATTTCTTAGCCTGGCACCCGGAGGAGCCTGAAAAAGATGCAGTGTCTCTCGGGAACCCACAAGCCTCAAAAGCCCAACAGCCCCAGGCTTTGCATCTGTCTAACATCAACACGTTCCCCTTCCCCATTTGTCCCTACCTGGCCTCTCTCATGGTGCTCTGGCCTTGCCTGGAGCCAGCTGCCTCGAGAGACCAGAAGATCCCAGCTCCTCAGCCACGTGTGGGAGCCACATTCCTGGCTTCCTGCTGCGTGGCTGGAAACCCACCTCCTGGCTGTGTTGATTGTTTTTGGAGGGCTTTGATCCTGCACATACATTTCTCCTTCCCCTCACTGGCGTTGGGCAGCTATGGGGCAGGAAGGAGATCTAACCTCATGGGAGAGCTGCTGAATTCAGGAGGGGCTGTAGGCTTCATGCTCTTCTGTCAGGGGTCTTCACCAAGAGCTCCACAGGTACCAGTGGGAAGGGCCAGGATTTGGGGATTTCATACAGCTCCCTTTACACATTTCCTCGCTTCTCGGTCACAGCAGCTGTGAGGCTGGACCTGCCACTCAGCGCCTGTGGACCTTGGGAACGCCCCCAGCCTGAGTTTCCATTTCCTCATCTATAAAATGGGATAGTAACGGCCACTCACAGAGTGACGTGGGGACTCAGTGAGACAGTGTGCAATGAAAAAGGCTGTGACCTGGTCACCTGGTCGAGAGGATTAGGGAGGCTACAGAAAAGGGATATTTTGGCTGGGCATGGTGGCTCAAACCTATAATCCCAGCACTTTGGGAGGCCAAGGCAAGAGGATTGCTAAAGGCCAAGAGTTTGAGACCAGCCTGGGCAACATAGAGAGTCCTCGTATCTACAAAAACTTTAAAAATTAGCCAGGTGTGGTGGTGTGGGTCTGTAGTCCCAGATCCTAGGGAGGCTAAGACAAGAGGATTGCTTGGGCTCAAGGGTTGGAGGCTGCAAGGAGCTATGATTGCATCACTGCACTCCAGCTGACACCAATCAAAAAGACAAAAATTTAGATCCTATCTCAAAAAATAAAAATTCAAAAATATTTTTATTGAAGAAATGAAAAGAAATATTTCGACACACAGCCTGGGCATAAGGGAGGACTTCTTGAAGGGGGAGCAGTGAGTTTTGAAGGCTGTCCTGTTCCCTGTTGCTGCGTAATTTTTAAAACTCTGAATTTAGTGTCACAAAAAAACCATGTTATTGTGTTCATGGACCTATGAGCCAGGAATTAGCAAAAAGCACAGCAGACTGGCTTGCCTCTGCCCTGCAATGTTTAGGGCCTCAGCTGGGTGATTTGAAGGGTGGGTCCAGCTCTGTGGCTGGGACTGGAAGGAGCCAGAAACACGTGTGGCAGTTGGTGCCGTCTGTCAGCTGGGACACCACGGGTGGCCCCTTCCTGTGGTCTTTCCACACAGTCTAGTTGGGCTTCCTTGAAACATGGCAGCTGGGTTCCAATAGCGGGTATCCCAGAGAAATAAGGAAAAGCTGTGTCACCGTTTATAACCCAGCCTCAGGAGTCATAACATATCCCTTTTGCCATAGTCATACACCCTTTCCAGACTCAAGGGCATGGAACGGGGACCCCATCTCCACAGAAGAGGAGCGTCCTTATAAAGTCATATGAAACAGGAAATATTGTTGCTGTCATTTTTTGGAGAAAATAATTTGCCACAAAGGCCTGTAGCAAGTAGGAAATAACTGTTCTAGACTCAGAGGAAGGTAATGTGTTCCCTGGCCTGCCTTGGACTATTGTTCAAGTCGTGCACTGTACAACGGCATCAGCTAGGAACTGAAATCCAGTCTGTCTTCCATTCAGGGAGCTCTATGCTCCTGCATGAAGCTTCATCTGCCAAGAAGAAGGAGAGACTTTTCCTTTGCAAAAAGCATTATCCACTTGCTAAGCTGAGCATCCACAGAGCTGTGTCCAACCAGAAGATACCTTTTTCTAATTCCCACAAGATATCCATGTGAACAAGCTGTGGTCCTGGCTGATCTCATCCTGGGGAAGATGAGTGGAGAATTAAAGGCTGGAACAGGAGGTGGGGAAAGCGGAGGAGAGGGGGCTGAGCCTTGAGACTCAGGCTGAGCCCTAAGGGTCCTGCCCCTCTGTCAGTTTCAAACTCCTCTAAACACACACACACACACACACACACACACACACGAGAGAGAGAGAGAGAGAGGGAGAGAGAGCATGTGTCATTTTTCATCTCATTTTGGTATCCTCAGGCCAAGACTCTAGTGTGTTCTGGTCCCAAAGCTGGTGTCCTCCAAGTTCATAAAGG
>CAUYLG010039540.1:0-74092 GCA_963573385.1 Cacajao melanocephalus
GGTGGGGGTGGTTGCCGCTCGCCGTTTTTCCACATTTTTTTTCCCCCCTGGGAAAAATACAAATATTCAATAAAAAAAAAAAAAAAAAAAAAAAAAAAAAAAAAAAGAACATGCCATGCATATATGTATAATGTTGTCAGGTAGACAGCTGATACCAATTTAAAGCATCTGCAGATTACTATCTAAATCATAGTCTATAAAAATGACAAACTTGTGATCTATAATCAATCAATGTCCCTACTGGCTTTGGTGATTTTTAGTGGTAGTTATAAATGAGAAAAGACCAAGTTTGAAACAATGGTCTCTATTGGATTAAAAATACCTTCAGAAATACCTTGAGGAAAAAAAGATTTTCTGTAGCTATTCTGAGTTATGAAAGTTTATTAGCAGTAATTGCTTCCTTGGTGTGAGGGGAGAGAACAAATAGTTTGATGGAGGTGGGTCTCCATCCTACCTAACACTGGCTTTTGCTGAGGCCCTAGAAGCCAGCCAGTGGCTCTGCGTGTGAGTGGGTGGTGGTAGAGTTGACAGCAGTTTGGATTCAAAGACAGGAAGGAAATGCCTGTCCCTCTAAGAGCCAAGCTGTGGCCGTCTTCTGCAGTCTGCTGGCTTGCCTAGGCATCAAAGAAAAAGATGTAAACTATTCTAAAATCACCAACTCACGGATGCGCTCCCACCCACAAATTCAGGGGGAAAGGGACTTACAGCTCACACCAAAGTAGTTTCTACTTTCCAGAATAGCCCTACACTCTCAATGCTGTGTGTCTGGTATCCTCAGATGGTTTGTATGTGAGGGTTTTAGTATTAAGTTTCTAGTAACCATGAAAATGCCTAATCCAAGTTCCAGTTACTTGGATTTGCTACAGGTAAGCTTAACTGAAACCACATTTCTATACTCCCGACACTTTTACCCAGGATTTTTAGTCTCTCACTCTCAGAATTATATACAAGAACATGGAAATTTAAAGGTGGCTAATAAAAAGTGAGAGGCTCTAGAAAATGTGTCCAAATTTTCTAATAGCTCTCATTATCAGGAAAATAGCCAGGTCAAGAATTTTTAAGGTTGCTACTCCTACCACTTTATTAAAATGATCAGAGATAGCAGCATTGTCTCTTTTTCTAGTCTGTGGTCTCAAGTTGGTTGCAGCTGATGTAATTTTTTTGTGTGGGGGCATCAGCATTGCTCTGAGCATTGAGTTTTGTGGAGAATGATGGGCTGAGATCATGCAGCTGATGGTTCTCCTTCTGGAGGACATAAGAATCTGGTTCCAGTGCTGGGCTCTCCCATGGGGCAATGCTTTACCTAACAACAGTGAACCCATGACGTAGCGAACCTGTGACGTTTCCCACTTTTCCCTGCTATAAAGATCATGTCAGGACTGCTTGTCTGCCATGAGATGAGAAGGTCTGTGCTGTGCTTCTCTCATAGGGGCTTTTTTCCAGGTATTAGCCTCACTCATCATTCGCCTGGCCCTGGCTGAAACATTCTGCCTCAACTGTGGCATCATTGCCTTGGATGAGCCAACAACAAATCTTGACCGAGAAAACATTGAATCTCTTGCACATGCTCTGGTTGAGTAAGTATCTCACATTTGGGACAGGTTGTGATCGTTTTTCAAGATGAAGAGAGTTCTGTGGTGAAAACGTTCTCTAGTTGTGTTCCCCACTTCTTGGGGAAGCCAGTTGGTGCCAGGCCCTGGACTTTACCTTTTGATAGTAATTTTTCAGATCCCTCCTCAAGGAACTAGATGGTGAATAGCAGCCCCAAATACATCCTACAGCTTCCCAAGTGTGTTCACAGCAAGAGAGTCACTGTGAGGGGTTCCCGGCCTGGTTTGGTTTTCCTGTAAGCCTACCAGAGGAACCCACATGTCATGCACAGCAAGTAGCATGCCCTGCTAAGACATCTGTAGGTAGTGGTAGTGGCTTTAGGACTGTCTCTCCAGCTTTCCACATGTCGGACAACTGTGAGGAATGACAGAGTTCTTACTCAAAAAGCTTTTCAAGATTAGATAAAATCTGGAGAGTGTAAAATTACACATACCTTTTACCACATTCACCTGAGTTGGGTACAGACTCCAAGGTTGTGAAGCAGCTCTTGTGTACGGACTGTGCTGGCAGAGAAAAAGGCACTTTCCCTGAGGTCAAAGAGGTGTTTCAGGCACTCCTGGCTCTAGACAGACCCTTTCTGGCAGCGATAGCATGGGTCGGGCCAGAAAGAGAGCTGAGCAGCACAGGGCCACCTTTCTGCAGCCATCAAGTAAGGGCGGGTGCTTTTGAAACTTCAAGTGCATCCAGCTCCAGGAAGGGGATAAGTAAGTGGCTAGCTAAAAGAAAAAGTCTTTCAAGTTTCAGTCACATTGCTGGTTACCTCAGCAAAATGTTCCCAGAACACCCACTCAGGTCCCTGTGTGTCATAGTAATGATGCATCTAGTGACTGGTGGTGGCAGAATTCTAAGTAGGCCCAGCTCTTAAGAAAGCAATGTTATTCCCCTTACCTGTAGCTTGTCTTTATTACTTTTAAATTTTTCTTCCAGAGAAAAGTAGTAACAGGTCAGGAAAATCCCAGGTGAAGGAATAAGCCTTCTAAAGTTGAGTAGTTTGGGTATTAAGGAAAACTCAGTAAATTATAGTGAGACCTGATCTGGAAGAAACTAGTTCTTCTATTCTTACCAATCCCTAAGCCATACCTAAGTGAGGAGTCAGGCCATGCGTCCCTACTGTCTGGAGAGATGAGACTCTTGCCTGGCTGGCCTGAAGGCATGGGGCCACCCCTCCACTTCCTGCAGGGTAGCTGGGGCCCTGACACAGCACAGAAAAAGCTTGTTTGTCACCCACAGCATAAATTCATGTATCTGACAAGGTCTGCAGTGACTTTTCAAATAAAAGAAGGGGTTATGCTCTACAGTAATAATATGTTCTAAATATATTGTTTCAGGATAATAAAAAGTCGCTCGCAGCAGCGTAACTTCCAGCTTCTGGTAATCACTCATGATGAAGATTTTGTGGAGCTTTTAGGACGTTCTGAATATGTGGAGAAATTCTACAGGATTAAAAAGAACATCGATCAGTGCTCAGAGATTGTGAAATGCAGTGTCAGTTCCCTGGGATTTAATGTTCATTAAAAACATTCAAGACTTAAATGCCATAGAAATGTAGGTCCTCAGTATATAAGAAACTGCTTATTTCTGATATCAGCTGAGTCAATAAGAAAATATGTTCTTTCAAAGGAACATTGTGTCTAGGATTTTGGACTTTTGAGAGGTTCTAAAATCATGAAAGTTGTTTCACGGAAAATTGGACGATTTCCTGTTTCTGATTCCCTGCATTTCTTCATCCCATTCCAGGCAGCCTCTGACAGGCCTTCAGGATTCAGCAGCACAGCTGAGACTTGACTCTGTGCTTCCCTCCCCAGTGCAAATGTATGCTCCTTCTCAAAGCACTGTTGAGAAGGAGATAGTTACTGCCTTGAAAGTTTATGGTTTTGTTTTGTTTTTTTTTATATCAGAGTTAAATGTTACCTCTGAATTTATTTCCTTGCATGTTGTTTGAAAAACTATTAGAGCCTAGTCCTTTTAATAACTGTACCCCTCCAAGATCTCAGTTTTAAGCATCTCACTCTCCAGTAATCCCTTGGTGTCTACCATTCTCCTACAGTCTTCAACCCCAGTAATTCTTTGACCCCAGTGAAATTTCAATCCATTGATTCTATGCCTTTTTCACAGGTCTTTTCCCTCATGCCTATACTTCTTATTCAACTTAAATTCCATGGCCCATCATTATGTCACCCTCCACTTATTGTCCTCAAATTGTCGTGACAATCCCTAGCCCTAATGGAATCCAGCTGTGCCTCCCTGCAAACCTGCACATGCTGTTTCCTTTGCCATTTCCTCTTCATTTCCCTGGCCCCTTGATGTCACAGGGTTTTAGTACTCACACAGAGTCTGCACCTCCTTTCTTCTCTGTGTTCACTTACTTGGTGATCTCATCCAGTCTCATAGCTTGAAATTATCTTAGTTCGGGTTTTCCCGGAAGCAGAACCTAAAACAATGCTTCATGTGAAAGTAATCAGTAGGAAATTGGGGAAATAATTGTGTACAAAAGAGAAGGCAACCAATGAAAGGTTTCCTGTTAAGCCAGCTACGGTAGTGGGCAATTGGAGTTTGGTGCCACATGGAGACTGGGGAGTTTGGCAAAATATGTACCTCAGAATTATCCCACCTGAGGGGCAACAGACATAGAGTATTTATAAACAACCTCTCAGGGTTACTGAGGGCTATTCTAGCATGTGGTAGTTACTGGCTTGCCATGTGTGCCAGCAGAACTGCTTTCTACAGTTTAAAAAGAATGAACCCCCATCTCTACATAAATTTTTTTACAAATTAGCAAGGCAGGGCAGCACACACCTGTAATCTCAGCTACTCGGCTGAGGTGGGAGGATCCCTGCAACCTGGGTGGCAGAATGAGACCCTGTCTAAAAAAAAGAAAAACCAGATAGCAGCAGCTGGAAGTTGGCAGGAGCACACTGGCAGTTCTTAGAATCATAGGGTATAGGCAGGGCACAGACAGCTCCTACAACCACCATCTATACACTGATTACTCGTGTTTGTCTCCAGTCCAGATCTCTCCTAGATGCTTGACTGATTGATATGTTCAGCTGCCTGTGAATAACTGGACATCTGTTCACACTTGAATATCTAATATCTACAACTTAAAATGACCAAAACCAATCTTCCTCCCAGAACTCACAACTCTTCCATAGGCTTTCAACTAATGGCAACTCCATTATTCCAATTGCTCAGGCAAAAATTCGGCATTATCCTTGATTCTTTATCTCACATCTCATATCTAATTCATCAATTTAATACTATGGGTTCAATTATCAAAACACATCCAGAATCTGACCATGCCCCACCATTTAAACCAGCAGTCCTCAACCTTTTTGGCACCAGAGACCAATTTTGTGGAAGACAATTTTTCCATGGATGGGTGGGGTGAGGGGGGTGGTTTTGGGATGAAACTGTTCCATCTCAGATCATCAGGCATTAGATTTTCATAAGGAGCACACAACCTAGATCCCTCACATGCAAATTCGCAGTCGAGTTTGCACTCCTGTAAGAATCTGATTTTGCCACCAATCTGATAAGAGGTGGAGCTCACGCAGTAATGCTCCCTCACCTGCCCATTCACCTCCTGCTGTGTGATTCTGTTTCTAACAGGCCAAGGGCAGATAATGGTCTGCAGTCCAGGGGTTGGGGACCCCTGATCTAAACCATCATTACTCTGGTCCAAGCCACTGCCATCTCTAACCTGAATAAGCTGAATGACCACGTAACTGCTCCCACTGATTTAGGGCCTGCTCCCTGTAGTTCTCAACACAACAGCCAGTGATCTTTTTAAAAAGTAACTCAAGAAAATGTGTTTCACAGGGGTGTGGGTTAGCAATTCTGAAACTTTTATGCATATACTAAAGTCAAACAAATATATACCTGTGTTGTAGATAATATGAATTTAGTTTCTCACTGTTGGAAAAAGATGTTTGCATATCAGGAAAAGAGGTAATAAAAAGAACCCTGTGGTGTTAACTGAATCCAAAGGATAAATTTATAATTTTAGTATATAAAAGATTTCTACTTCCATAAGGGTAAATACCATCCAGAATCTCCTTCGTAAAAGCAACAAGACTGGCAAAAATGTCAAAATCAGCCTTTTCAGAACTTTGAAATTAACTAATGGCTAGCTACAAGCTGAGGCGTGTTTATTAAAGGAAAACAGCTGAATCTCTGTAAGAATCTAAAGTGGCATTTTAAGTTGCCCTGATCCCATGCCCCTCTCCCTCTTTCCATGGTAGTCTTGAAAACCAACAGCCTTCTTAGTATCTGTGAAAACCAGCAACCTAGTAACCACTGGAGGGGGCAGAATGGATCTGGAGGTCCCCCAGATCTCCAGTGCCAGAGAACTGCCTCTATTTGACTTGTGTGGCAGCTCACTGAAAAGCTCCATTTTCAGGACCTGTCTTTATTTGACTTAGAGCCCACTCTGAAAGCAGCCCTTCCTGCAGGATAATCAGTAGCAGCTGGTTAACACTGTGGCTGCCTGAGGCAGTACTACCAGGTGGGGCGAACGAAAGGCTGACTAATAAAAGGAAAAATCTGGGGAGAAGATGTCCATGGAGCTTTGATGAGCTCAAGCATATTCCTGGGAATCTAGAAGTCCATATGCATGTGCAGGGATGTATGCATGTCCTGAGAAGTTCCTAGGCTCTCATCTCTGGCCAACCTTGAAACTCAATTCATGCCAGAAATGAAGATAAAGGCAGTTGTAAACTGTTGACATCAGTGACGTGACTCAACAAACACGCATGCACACACGACAAAAGCTAGAAAACTTGTTGGTTTGAGGCATTAAAAAGAAATATCTAATTATTAGCTTAAGCACTAGGCTGAGTAGAGACTTCAGGAGTCAAACATGACAAAGAGTGTAGAATTTACAGAATTAGTCCAGGAAATTCACAGAACCAACAGCAGCAACAATAAGAAATACTAACAGGTGAAAACCTTGGAGAGAAGGTAATTTGACTTAAATAATTGATACATTATACTATTTAAAACAAGACACACAACAGAAACATATGACCCATACCATACACAGCAATTTAAAAAGCAGTCAATAGAAACAATCTCTGAAGAAGCCCAGATGTTAGACTTACTAGGCAAGATTTAAGGTATCAGCTATTATAAATATGTTCAAGGAACTAACAGAAATGAAATCTAAAGAATTAAATTGTGAGACTGATGTTTCACCAAATTATTGGGACTAACAGTAATGAGGCAGACATTATAAAAAAAAGAACCAAATGGAAATTCTGGAGTTGAGAAATACAATAATGGAAATAAAAATTCACTAGATGGGACTCAACAGCAGGTTTGAACTGACAGGAGAAAGTTGAAGACAGGTCAATTGAGATTATACAGTCTGAGGAAAGAAGAATGAAGAAAAATGAAGAGCACTTCAAAGACCTTTGAGATGCTATCAAGTGTACCAAAATACCAGGTATACCAATCATGAGAATCCCAGAAGGGAGGGAAAGAGAAAGGAGCAGAAAGACTATTTGAAGAAATAGTGGCCCAAAACTTTCCAAATTTTATGAAAACATTAATCTTCATATCCAAGAAATTGAACAAACTCCCAAGTAGGGTAATCTCAAAGGGATTCATATTTAGATGCATTCATGGTCAAATTGTTGAAAAAGATATCAAAAGAAGCAAATAAAGCTAAGAACTGACTTCTCATAAGAAATAATGCAAGCCTGAAAGCAGTGAAATGACATATTGAAAGTGCTGAATGAAAAAGACTATTAACCAACAATCCTTTTTGTGGTGGTGCAAACATAGTTCACTGTAGCTTTGAACTCCTGGGCTCAAGCAATCCTCTTCCCTCAGCTTCTTAAATAGGACTACCAACATGTGCCACCACACTCAAAAAAAAAAGGTTTTTTTTTTGTTGTTTCATTTGTACGTGTTTGTGTGTGTGTGCGCGTGCATTTTGTTTTTGTTTTTGTAGAGACAAGGTCTTGCTCTCTTGCCCAGGCTGGTCTTAAGCAGTCTAGTCTCAAGCAATCCTCTCACCCTGGCCTCCCAAAATGCTGGGATTAAGGTGTGGGCCACTGCCCAGCCTCAACCAAGAATTCTATATCCAGAAAAACTGTCTTCAAAAACAAGAAAAATGAAGACACTCCCAGATAAATATTGTGGTCTTCACCAGACTTGCTCTACAAGAAATATAAAAGGAGAATAAAGGATAAAATGAAACGACTCAAATGCACATGAAGAAATAAAGAGTACTGGTCAAGGTAAATATATAGGTAATATAAAAGTATAAATGTATTTTGGGGTGTAACTTTTCCTATATGATTTAAAGGCAACTGTATTAAGAATTTTAACACTGTTGATGGGCTTATAATGTATAAAGATATAATTTATATGACAATACTACAAAATAGCGGGAACAGAGCTATAGAGGAACTTTTGAAATGGAAATTAAGTTGACATTTATCTAAATTAAGATGTTCATTTGTAATCCCCAGGGTAACCACTAAGAAAATAACAAAAAAACCTATAGTAAAAGCAAGACAGTTATTTAAAGAGGGCCCAATGTGATGATAACCTGGTAATGAGGACACCTAGTTCCAAGACCTTAATTTTAAAACACTCTCTTCAATAAAAGGAACTCTGGCTCCTTGGAGAAGTGGTTGATTTCAGGGCTGAGGCAAGGAAAACACAAAATAAGCCTAGAATTTTTTGTGGTGCCAGAAATTAAAATATTTACTTAAAAAAAAAAAAAAGGTGGAGTTTGTTCAAAGAACACAGAACCCAACCTGAAGTAACTCCCAGTGATCAAAGGTAGAACAATTTGAGAAACAAAATAAAGGCAGTATTGGATTATAACTCAGAGAGTGAAATAAATATTTGTAAACCTTTATGGCTATACACAAGCACTTACTTTAAAAAAATTAATGAGGGACAAGGACAGTACTTCTTTATAAAATTACAATAGATGTAGAAGGGAAAAAGAAAAATCTTCACTAGGCAAATACCACAAAAATCATTTCAGACAAGAGTCACAGATGAAGCTAATATTAGTAGGCACAGATCTGAGAAAAAAATTATATAATCTCAAGCTATCCCAATATTTTTAATAACTAAAAAGGGAAAGACAGTAACTTTATCATTGGAGGAACCTAACAGAAACCATCTTAACCAAGTGGTCAGGGTCAACATCACCGATAAGAAGATATGGACATCACGAACCTTCTGACCTGATACAGTGAGAAGACCAACTTCATCTCTGTGAAAATGTAGAACCTCAGTGCAATTATGAGAAAACACCAGGTGGACCAAACTGAGGAACATTTAACAGCACAACTCATCAGTATTCCTGGAAAATGCAAGGGTTCTGAAAGTCAAGAGTGAGGAACCACTGGTGAGATTAGAATAGGATCCATAGTTTACTTAATCCATGCTCATTTTTCTGTTTTTGGTCATTGCACTATGATTATGTAATGTGTTACCATTGGGGGAAGCTGGGTAAGGGGGGAATATGGAAAATCTGTACTATTTTTGTAACTTTTCAATAAATCTAACATTAATTCAAATTTAAAAAAAAATTTTTTAAAAAAAGAAAAGTAAATCAAGTCATCATGTCACTCTTCTGTTCAACTCCTCCAGTGGCTCCCTCTGTCACTCAACATGAAATCCTCAGTCCTCTCAGTGGCTTACCAGGCTTTCTATTCTCTGGGCATATTTCTCTGACAGTAATCTCCCATGCCTCCCCTCACTCCTGGCTTTCCTTGCTAATTCTTAGCACCATGGGCATTTTCCTGCTTTGGTGCTAGGACTTCAGTGTATGTTTCCTTCCAAAATCCATACATTGGAACTTAACCCCCAAGGTGATGGTGTTAAGGAGTGGGACCCTTAAAAGGTGATTAGGCCACGGAGGAATGGGATTCATGCCCTTGTCAAAGGGCTTGAGGGAGGGAGTTTTTCCCTTTGACCCTTCTACCATGTGAGGAAGCAGCAAGATGGCACCATTTTGGAAGCAGAGAGCAGCCTCAACAGACACCAGTTCTGCTGGAATCTTAATCTTGGATTTCCCAGCCTCCAGAACTGTAAGCAATACATTTCTATGGTTTATAAATTACTCAGTCTTGGATATTCTGTTACAGCAGCATGAACAAAATAAGAAAAGGGCCTTTGCACTTGCTTGTGCTTTCAGCTTGGAAATGTCTTCCCCCAAATATCTGCATGGCCACTTCCTCTCATCCTTCAGGTTCTGCTCAAATAACACCTCAGTGAAGCCTTACGTTGCCATCCCATATATAATAATGCACTCACTCCATTCTACCTGTCCTGTTTTTTTTCCCTCTCCACTGCACTTTCCACTGTCTAACATACTATATATCATGTATTTGTTCATTATCCCCACCCACTAGAATGTATCTCCCAAGAAGACAGGGACTGTGCTGTTTTGTTTAGCCCTACATAGTAAGCACTCAATAAACATTTACTTAATGAATGTATGAACTTATCATTGTTGTGGGAATTATTTGTAATTGTCTTCCAGGGGTTGGCACAGAAACATATTAGATTAAGCAATAGGCTGCGCAGTGGCTGATGCCTGTGATTCCAGCATGCTGGGAGGTCAAGATAAAAGGATCACTTGAGCAAAGGAGTTCAAGACCAACCTGGGCAACAGGAGAAGGTTGGTGCTACTATGGTTTGAGTGGTTATGAAGTGGGAGTTTATGTTCATTCCATTGTTTTTGCTTGGAATTAAAATTTTTAATGTAGAGAATTTATAAACAAGACAAGCAATAAGAGGCAAACACTTACCTTGCGCCCCTTTGACCTGGTATTAGTTAAACCTCAGTATCTAGAGGTTTAACCCTATCTCTACAAAAAAATTTAAAAATTAGCTGGTGTGTATGGGCGTGATGGTGCCCTGTAGTCCCAGCTACACAGGAGGCTGAGGTGAGAGGATCACTTGAGCTCAGGAGGTCAAGACCAGTCAGCTGTGTTTACACCATTGCTTTTCAGCCTGGGTGTCAGAGTGAGACCCTGTCACATCAAAAAAGTACTAATAAATAAAATACATCAGCCGGGCACAGTGGCTCACATTTGTAATCTTAGCACTTTGGAAGGCCAAAGCAGGCAGACTGCTTGAGCCCAGGAGTTCGAGACCAGCCTGGGCAACATGGTGAAACCTGGTCTCTACAAAAAACACAAAAATTAGCCAGGTGTGATGGCTTGCCTGTAGTCTCAGTTACTTAGGAGGCTGAGGTGGAAGGATTGCTTGTGCCTTAGAGGCAGAGGTTGCAGTGAGCCAAGATGGTGCTACTGCACTCCAGCCAATGTGACAGAGCAAGAATCTGTCTCAATTAAAAAAAAAAAAAAGTTGTTTCACCTTTATTTTAGGAATAAGGTACTTAACCTATGCATATCTACATACTAGCATGACAAATACCAAAATATTACAATGATTATTATCTCTGGATGCTGGGATTATGGGGCTTTTTATTTCTTTGCATATCTGTACTTTACACAGTAACATTTTTGTGTAATCTTTTTTTTTAATGCAGAATACCAACATTGGAGAATGCTCTTCATATATTTTAAGTGAAAAAAGAACAAAAACTATATAATGAGTTATCCCATTTTTGTAACAAAATATAAATGTGCATAGCAAAGATACAGAGGTGTTATAGTGCTAGGGCAAAGGGGTGCAAGATTAGTTTTGCTTATTATTGCTTGTTTATAAATTCTATACATTAAAATATAAATTCCAAGTAAAAACAATGGGCTAAACACAAACTCCCACTTCATAACCAACTAAAATGACAGTAACTGAATTTTCTAAAGTTTTAAACCCACCAAAATGGGAGAAAGGGACGACAGAACCAGCATTTGAAAGGTGGAAAGTGGATGGGCAGTGAGCAGATTACTTGGCTAACCCAAGAAAACTGAATCCTAGGCCAGCTGAGACCTATGCTGACTTACAGAATCAGAACTGGGAGAAGACCAACGGACCTTGGGAGGGAAAGGGGGATAAATAAGGAAAGTTGTTGAAACTCAGTTTAAGAAGCAGTTAGATACCCATTTTTGTTCCTCAAAGCTGAGTGACCCTCCTCCAGCAGGGTTTTCTCTGGATAGGATATCTGGACCAAGAAACGCCAGACACAGTGGAGGGCAGTAGAAATACGCTGAAATCAGGAACAGTCAACAGATGCTGAGGCCCCCACCCGAGCCCTCTCTCCACCCTTGCTGCCAGAATGCCGAAGACAGGGAGAATCATTTCTGGGCAAGCTGACCTGCCTGCCAAAAAAACAACAAAGAAACTGGCACAGGAGGTTCCCCAAGTGAAGCAGTCAGCCACCCATCCTATAGCAAACAGCCCCCTCCCACACATTTACCCTCAGAGCTTCCTATTTGCTTTAACATGCATAGGCAATCCAGGATCACCTAACATGCAAGGAAAGCCTGTAACATGAAAAAAAATTTTTTGAGACAGGGTCTGGCTCTGTCACCCAGACTGAGTGCAGTGGTGTGATCACAACTCACTGCAACTTCAACCTCCTGAGCTCAAGCGATCCTCCCACCACAGCCTCCCAAGTAGCTGGGACTGCAGGTGTGCACCACCATGCCTGGCTAAGGTTTTGTTTTTTGTTTGTTTTTTATGTTTTGTAGAGATGGAGTCTCCCTATATTGCCCAGGCTGGTGTCAAACTCCTGGGCTCAAGCGATCAGCCTCCCAACGTGCTGGGATTACAGGTGTGAGCCACCACACCCAGCTCAAAACAATTTTTAAAAGAAAACTTGGAGATAATGCTGTATGAAAAAGGAAACTTAGAAGATATCTCATCAATGAAACAAGAATGCAGTGTTGTTAGTGTGGATATGCACACACTCAGAGAAGAATAAAATACCCTCAGGAAAGCTATGAGACTATCCCAGAGGAGAGAAATTTTTTAAGTGGAAAACAGAATAAAAAGAAAATTCAGGCACCAGTCCAAGGGGTATATAGTCAAAAAGTGTCAGTTCCAATAAGAGAACAGAGAGAGAATGGAGAAGGAAAAGTCATAAAATGTCCCAATCTAAGTGTGAATACAAAAATACATTACTTCTGTAAGTGGGAAAAAACTGTGTGCAAAAGTGTATACGATGCTACCTCACATGTAGGGACAAGGGAAAATAAGACCATACATCCACAGTTGCTTGTATTTACATAAACTCTGATAGGATACCAAAAGAAACAAACAAACAAACAAACAAAAAACACCTAAGAAAAAATGATTTGTGAGGGAAGGTGGAGACATTCCACTGAATTTTTTACATACACAGTTGACCCTTGAACAGCACGGTTCTGAACTGCGCAGATCCACTTATCCACAGATTTTTTTCCTGCCTCTGCCACCCCTGAGATGACAAGACTGACCCCTCCTCTACTTCTTCCTCCTTGGCCTGCTCAGTGTGAAGATGGTGAGGCCGAAGACCTTTGTGATGTCCCACCTCCACTTAATGAATAGGAAATATATTTTTTCCTCCTTCCTTGTGATTTTCTTCATAACATTTTCTTGGCTGGGCATGGTGGCTCACGCCTGTAATCCCAGCACTTTGGGAGGCTGAGACCAGTAGATCACCTGAGGTCAGGAGTTCGAGACCAGCCTGGCCAATATGGCGAAACCCTGTCTCTACTAAAAATACAAAAATTAGCCAGGCATGGTGGCACATGCCTGTAATCCCAGCTCCTTGGGAGGCTGAGCCAGAAGAATCACTTGAACCTGGGAGGCAGAGGTTGCAGTGAGGTGAGATCATGCCATTGCACTCCAGCCTGAGTGACAAGAGCGAAACTTCATAACAAAACAAAAAACATTTTCTTTTTTCTTTTTTTGAGACAGAGTCTGGTTCTGTTGCCCAGGCTGGAGTGCAGTGGCAAGATCTTGGCACTGCAACCTCTGCCTCCTGGATTCAAGTGATTCTCCAGCCTCGGCATCCCAAATCTGCCTAATTTTTGTATTTTTAGTAGAGACAGGGTTTTGCTATGCAGGCCAGGTTGGTCTTGAACTCCCGACCGCAAATGATCTTCCTGCCTTGGTCTCCCAAAGTACTGGGATTACCGGCATGAACCACCGCGCCTGGCCATTTCCTTTTCTTTAGCTTACATCACTATAAGAATACAGTATATGATACATATCCAAAATATGTGTTAATGGACTTTTATCTAAGACTCCCAGTCAACGGTAGGCTATTAGGAGTTAAGTTTGAGGGAAGTCAAAAGTTATATGTGGATTTTCAACTGCATGGCCGGAGGCTCGAGGAGCTAGGTGTTCCTAACCCGTGTTGAACAACCAAACAAGAAACAATATCATGTACAACCCAAAGAAGGGAGAAGGGAGGAATAAAGAGTGTATATAGTTTTCATTTTTGCACCATGTGAATGGAATACTTATTCAAAGATAAAAAGTAAAAATAAGGCCAGGTGTGGTGGCTCACGCATGTAATCCCAGCACTTTGGGAGGCCAAGGCAGGCAGATCATGAGGTCAGGTGTTCGAGACTAGCCTGGTCAACATGGTGAAACCCCATCTCTACTAAAAATATAAAACATTAGACAGTCATGGTAGTGGGCACCTGTAATCCCAGCTATTCAGGAGGCTGAGGCAGGAGAATCCCTTGAACCCGGGAGATGGAGGTTGCAATGAGCCGAGATGGCGCCATTGCACTCCAGCCTGCACAACAGAGCGAGACTCTGTCTCAACAACAACAAAAAGTAAAAACAAAGAGGTTTTTTTAAAGAAAGAAAATCTACCAGAACTTAATGACATATTTTCAGTTTGAAAGGGCCCACTACATGTCTGGTACAGCAGATGAAAACAGAACTATACCAAGGCATGTTGTTGTAAAATGTGGAGTGTGAGGACCAAGAAAATTTCCAGAAAAGGAGGAAAGATCTAGTTTCAAAGTAGTTCTAGATTTCTACACTTCTGGAAGACAGGAAGCAATGGCACAGGCCTATATAATTCTGAGACAATAGTATTTCTTGCCTAAAATTCTATACTTAACCAAACCATCAAATTCAGTTTGAGGGTAAAATATCTATTGTGACATGCAAGTTCTCAAAACATTTACTTTCTCCACACCCTTTATTTGAAATCTATCAGGGGATGTGTTTCCCCAAGAGAGAAGGAAGATCAGAAACTCAGAGAACCACACTTAGTGGCAAAGGGAGTTCCCAGGGCAGTGGTGACAGACCTGGGGATGACGGCTGTGTGGCAGGTTGGGGCAGTACTAGATCAGAGCAGGCCAGATGGCCTGACCTCCTGGCTTTCTTAGGAAGATGAACTGTCAGAAGAACTCATGAAATTTCTTGAAAGTAGTTTTATATACGTGGTCGAGAGTTTAGGGTTCAGTCACTGAGAGGAATACAGAAAACTAAGAATATGGAAAAACATGGTAATTATTAACTCCAGAGGTAAAATGTTTTGGAGAAAAAAAAGTAATCATAACCAACCATGTCTCACCTGTGAATATATTAGTATAATGAGGTAAATGGTATACAAGGCTTTTGACTGACCCAAATTATGATCTGTATTGGTAAGATGAGAAGAAAGGAAAGATGCAGGTGGAGGAAGGACAGCAAAGAGGAAAGAATGAAATATTCCCTGTAGACAACAACGCCTACATCTGCAAAATCAAGAAATAGCAACATAGGTTTAATTTAGAAACATGGAGGGAGATAAAGAGGTTTCCCTGGATAAGAGGCTGGAGAGGGGGAGGCTGCTTGTCAAAAACGGAGAGATCCAAGTTTTTACCCTACTTACAAGCTAACAAGTCAGCATGCCACACTTCAGAGTTTCGTGGATGCTGGTGGAAGACACAGGATTCTTGCATCAAAGGCAAAGATGTTAATTATGCACAGTAGTAGTAAAGCATGAACATTTTTGTTCCCTGAATCCCAGTTCTCACAGGGAGATGCAGAGAGGGCCAGCTGAAGCCTGTACAAGTGGGTTACTTTACAGGAGAGGAAGCATGAGCTCGGGGAACCTTAAGTTTTATAATGGGCAGTAAGTGCACCCGCCTTTCGCTCCGGAGGAAGGTGCTATCTCTTCCAAGGCTGTTTGCAATATAAACAACCTTTAAAAGACAGTAAGGGACAGCAGGGAAGTCAGTGCCTCACTCACAAGAGAAGCAGCAATGCCACAGGCCTATAGAGCCCGAATTCCCAGCGCTGCGGTTTTACATAATCAACCTTCTTGATTTTTAAAGTTATCTGCATATGTAAGTTTCCTAAAAATAAAAATCTAAAAAGTTAAATCGTTTCACTTACTAAAACAACTCTCTCATGCCTTACTCCTCCTGACTGGGCATCATGTCTTTGCCAAAGGAGACCCAGAGTCCGGAGAAACCCGAAAAAGCAACCTCAGCTTTCCCGAATCCTCGTGCAGACTGAGCTGGTCCGGAGGAAGGGCTGTCCCAATCCCAGCGCCTTGGGGCCAGAGCGAGGTGTGTAGGCTCCCCACGGCCCTGAGCAGGTTGGCCACGTGGCGCATTGCAAGTAGGTGCGAGCCACGTGCGGTAAGTGCCCGGAGCAGCCCTTTGGTAGTTAAGTGTTAATTACAATTACCCGCAGGTGAGTGGAGCCCCACTGACAATCTAGAAACAAGCAACAGACCCTCTGATGTACCCAGCTGGCCGCGCCTCTCAGCACGGCACCCCGCGCCTCAGTCCCCGGAGGCCACCCTTGGGGGCAGGGGCTGCTGCTCGGCCGTGCCCACGGGATCCTCCGGCCTGGCACAGCCTGTGCTGGAGCTGAACGTGCGCGCCTCGGCCCCTTCGCCGCTCCCGCCCCTCTCCGATGCGCAGTGGCTCTCGGGGCGCCGTGGGCCTGCGTGTCCAGCCAGCCCCTACCCCGCCTGGCGCTGGGACCACCACTTCCACCTTTGTCGCCCCCTCGGCGGCCTCCGCAGCTTCCCGATGGGCTGGTCTGCGCGCCTGTCTTTGCCACCTCCGGAGGCCGCGGAGGAGGGGGCCCCCCGCCGTGCAGATCCCGCTTATCCGGCCCATCTCGCGTTATATAAGGCCGCTCCACTATCTCCACGGGCCATCGCCACCGCAACCGCCGCGCCAGCGCCTTCTCCCATGCGCGGGGGCGCGCCTGCCCACCGCTCCTGGCAGGGCTTTTGGCCGTGGGGAATAGGGGGGCGTTGACTCACCCGGGCTGTGGAAGTTGCACAGCCCAAGGTGGTTCCCCCATCACAGAGACCCTATGGGAGATCCCATGGGCTCTCTACTACAGATAAGAAAACTGAGGCCTGTAGAGGGCCAAGTAGTGGCAGTCCAGGCATGGGGGCCCTTGAAAGGAAGGGGCAGGCTCTGGGAGTCAGGGCCAGCAGCGGGGCTGGGAAATTTCGAGTGTGGACAGAGAGAGGGTGGGAATGATGTTCCCTGTGGGAAGAGAGGGTGGGCAAGGCTGGGGTGCCTCTGAGTGGGCATCCAGCATCCCCTGTGACAAGGGTCACAAGCACACCCTGTGAGGAGGTTGAGCCACATTGAGGACAGGACAGAGGGAGCCTGAGCAGGCAAAGAGGGGAGCTGAAAGGGGAGGCGCTGGCTGGGGAAGGAAGTGGGTAAGGGAGAGATCTTGACATCAGCACCCAACAGGCAAATGCTGTGGCCTCTGTTATGGGGGTTTCTGGAGGACTTCCAGGAAAATAGGGGAAGAGCAGGAAAAGGCCACATGCCTGCAGGGTGGGCTGCAGGGGCCAGGCCCAGGAGCTGCCTTCCACAGCACTCACTCTGTGCTGTGGATCACCCCAAGTCCCAGTGGCGCTAGGAACACTTACAATCTCTGACCTGGACTAAGGTTGCCAGCCTGGCCCAGTTAAGAGTTTCCCAGCAGGATGGCCCATGCGCTTTAAATTAAAGGGGCAGACACAGGTGCACACTACTCCCCGCCACTCTGGAGGCTCAGGTGGAGGGATCACCTGAGTGCGGGAGCTGGCGGCCAGCCTAGGCAGGCAACATAGACCCCATCTCCAAAAAACAAAGAAACAAATAGAAAACACCAAAAAAGGTCCCAGCAGGACCTCTGAATCTGTCTGTATCTCTCAGAGGAGACCTGGAAATCTGAACTTTGACGATCCTTCTCACAGTGGGCAAGCCAAAAGAAGTGAACTTCACTCTTCTATTGCCTGAATTTTGTATCCAAGCAAATATTACTTAGGTAATTTAAGAGACTGGTTCATTGAAAAAATAAAACCCCCCAAATTCCCACAGCTGGTAGACTGTGGTCACCGCCACAGTGCGTGAAGACTATCTGCCCAGCACTTCTGGTGACCCAAAAAGGTCTGAGGACAGGAGCTCAGAGTTGGGTCAGCTGTCCAGGTTCTCAGGGCAGTCCCAGGCAAAACTGCTGGAACTCAGGCCAGCATAGCAGATGCCATGCCGCTCTCAGGGCCCCTTCTCTCTCCCCAGAATTAAACCCACCCAGATATTGGAAACTCTGCCCTGGACCCTTCTCAATAAGTCCACGAGAAATCACTTTCCTTTATGCGACACTGGATTTTCCACAAAGTAAAATCAAGATCAGTAAAGATGTGGTTTCTAGATAGTGCCTAAAAATGCAGAGACCGGGCTATGAGGTGTCACCACTGGGCCTATAAAAGCTGTCACAAGAGGCCAAGGCCACAAGCCAACCAGCTTAGACCAGCCTGTGCGTCTGCTCCTCAATCCTCCCTTGTTGGCACTGGGCCTCATGGCGCTTTGGTTGACCATGGTGATTGCTCTCACTTGCCTCAGCGGCCTTGCCTCCCCAGGCCCCGTGCCTCCCTATACAGCCCTCAAGGAGCTCATTGAAGAGCTGGTCAACATCACCCAGAACCAGAAGGTGAGTGTCGGCCAGCCAGGGTCCTAGCTATGAGGACTCCAGGGTGGGTGGTTCCCAAGACAGGGTCATGAACAAGCTGGGCCTGGTCCTAAGATGCCTGTAGGTCAGGAAGAATCCCCATGGACCAGGACCCAGCCCAGCCATGAGGGAGAGAGGAGGTGGGCTGGGGGTTTAGCACTACGGATGGACCTATGAAGGGGTTTGGCAGTCTTGAGGGACCACCTGTTCTGGCCTGGCCCTGCCTCCCACTGCCAGCTCCTACTCAGCCATTCCTGAACAGAGGACAGCAGAGAAGGGCCAGCACCCTCCCAGAACCACGTGGCATTTGCCAACTGGATTTTGAACACAACGATGCAGCCATGTTCCCCAGCATTGTAGTAGGCCCGCTCTTATGGGAGGATCCTTTAGTAGAGTCTGCGCCTTGCCCTACTGGTAACAGCTCACATGTCTGAGCATTGCTTATGCCAGGCCTGGTGCAAATGCTTTACATGTCATTTCAGCACCATCAGCCACCTCAAGAGGGAGGTACAATGAACCCATTCTGCTAAGGTTCAGTGAGGTTAAGTGACAGAGGCTAGATTCAAGCCAGGCCTGGCCAACACCAGAGTGCCCATGCTCCTAACTGCAGAAGGCAGGGCATTTAATGTAACAGACCCCTACCACCTCCCATCTGATTTATCTTGGTCCACAGTGGCCCAGGCCACCCCTACTTCACTCATCCCCACCCTGGCCCTTCCTGCAGGCCCCTGTCCTCCTGCCCTGGCTATGGCAAGCCTCACATGCAGCTTGTCCCTTACTAGTGGTGTCACTCATTTTTCTTCTCTCAGCTCCAAGACCCTATACAATGGGTCCCTGCCCCCACACCCACTGTTCAAAGCAGAAAATGAAGCTCAGGAACGCTGAGGGGCTGCCAGGCCTGCCTCTGCGCCACACCTGGGATGCGTGTGGGGCCTGAGCTGGTGTAGACTTGGCCTGGGCTGCCAGGGCAGGCCCATGACCCTGCCAGCACTCTGCTCACTGTCACTTTCCTCCCGCAGGCCCCCCTCTGCAATGGCAGCATGGTGTGGAGCATCAACATGACAGCTGGTGTGGTAAGGACCCTTAGGCACTGGGGAGGACGGGGCAGAGGCTTCAGGCCTTGGGCTTATCTTCTCTGAGCCCCCCTCCCATGGCTGGGGGTTCCAAGGAAGCTTCAAGTGCTCTCCTCCCTTCCCCCATAATCTAGGCCCTTCCCACCACCCAGACTCACCTGCACCAGGCATGTCAGCCCCATCTTCCTGCAAACTCACAAAAGGTAGCCACTCAAGCAGGCCCTGACCCCTCGGTGTCCCCTTCCCACAGTACTGTGCAGCCCTGGAATCCCTGATCAACGTGTCAGGGTGCAGTGCCATCGAGAAGACCCAGAGGATGCTGAGCGGATTCTGTCCACACAAGGTCTCAGCCGGGGTAAGGCTCCCCCCAATCTCTCACCCCCAACATGCACCCCCTCCTGCCAACCCTGGCCTCACCCAGGGGAAGCTGGATATCCACCCAGGGGAAGCTGGATATCCACCCAGGGGTGGGGCCATTGTGGCAGGAGGGACACGGCTTTGGGATTTACAGGACCTGGGCTCAAGGGCCCCTGACTCCTACCTGGGCCTCAATTTCCACATCTGTACAGTAGAGGCACTAACAGCACCCACCTCCTGGGGACTTCCTCGAGGACTGAATGAGACAGTCCCTGGAAAGCCCCTAGTTTGTGCGGGTCATCCTGGTCTCTGGCGTCCCACTCATGCGCTGGCCTCTTTGTCCTGCAGCAGTTTTCCAGCTTGCTTGTCCGAGACACCAAAATCGAAGTGGCCCAGTTTGTAAAGGACCTGCTCAGACATTTAAGGAAACTTTTTCACCAGGGAAAGTTCAACTGAAACATCGAAAGCATCATTAATTGCAGAGACAGGACCTGACTATTGAAGTTGCAGATTGATTTTTCTTTCTGATGTCAAATGTCTTGGGGAGGTGGGGAGGAGGGTTAGGGAGGGGGTAAAATTCCTTAGCTTAGACCTCAGCCTGTGCTGCCTGTCTTCAGCCTTGCCGACCCCAGGCTGCCTGCCCCTTGCCCAGGGCTCAGCCTGGTGGGCCTCTGTCCAGGGCCCTGAGCTCAGTGGACCTGGGGATGACGTTTCCCTACACCCTCCCGTTCCCTAGAGCACACTGTAGCATTACAGTGGGTCCCCCCTTGCCAGACATGTGGTAAGAGAGGGACCCACTTCACACAGAGGCAACTGAGGCAGCCAGCAGCTCAGGCACATTTCTTCTTGGTCTTATTTATTATTGCGTGTTATTTAAATGAGTGTGTTTGTCTGCGTTGGAGATCACGAGACTATGGCTGTTGGCACTTGAAACCAAGGGTTCGGAGACTCGGGGCCCAGCACTAAAGCAGCGGGCACCAGGAGTCCCTGGTAATAAGTACTGTGTACAGAATTCTGCTACCTCACTGGGGTCCTGGGGCCTCATCCGAGGCAGGGTCAGAAGAGGCGGGGGAACAGCCGCTCCTGTCTGCCAGCCAGCAGCCAGCTCTCAGCCAACAAGTAATTTATTGTTTTTCTTCGTATTTAAATATTACGTATGTTAGCAAAGAGTTAATAATATATAGAAGGGTACCTTCAACACCCAGGGTGGTGTGTGTACACTAGGGGGAGGGGACATTGAACAAGTTGTTTCATTGACTGTCAAACTGAAGCCAGAAATAAAGTTGGTGACAAATAGGCCCGATTGTATTTGTCTTTCATTTTGGCCTTTGGGGACGCTGGTCTGTGGTCTCAAGACTCTGAGGAGCTCTTCAGGAGGCTGGCAGGTTGGAGGAGGGGACTCGGATGGATTTCAGCGAGGATGGGGTGTAGCGACCTGGGCTGAGAGCAGAGCTAGCTCCTGGTGGTGGGGACATGGCCAGGAGGAAGCGCCACCTCTGTCTGCTGTGCCAGCGAGGACAGGGAGGCTTGGGCAGGCTGTCAGGGTTCAAGGAGGGCATCAGGAGCAGGTGGGGACCCAGGAAGTCTCACGATCACAGCTCCTGAGGACTGGCCAGCTGTGTCTGCCACCACCCACATATTCATGTCTCCCTCACAACCCAGGAGGCCGATGAGGACTGTGAGTCTCAGAGAGTGTGGGCGGTTTGCCTAAGGTCACGTAGCTACTTCCTCACTGGGGTCCTGGGGCCTCAGAGCCTCATCCGAGGTAAAGGAGCAATGCCGAGATTATGACCCAAAACTGGCTCCAACTCCAAAGCCCACACGCTTAACCACCCTGCCTATTTCTGTCTAAATGTTCCCTGGCCTGAATGCAGTTTTTCCCTCTGTAAGACTGTCATCCACTGTCCGGGCCCTCTCACTGACTGGGAGCTCACTACCTATTTTTGAGGGGCAGCCCATTGCATTTCTGGACAGCTCTCACCATTAGGGTGCACACTGGTGCCGCCTCTGTGAACAGGGCTCTGACTAGGCCACTCCCCAGCAGCTCTTGTTGCCTCCCCTTGGCCCTGGCCAGCGGCTGGAGTGCAGGGACCAGTGGGCCTTACCAAGCCACAGTTCCAGGCCATGCCCGTCAGCAACACTTTCCACTGTGACTCTCTGGGAGATGCCCAGGGCAGAGGGTGACTCCAGGATGGGATGCCTTTGCAGTGGGTGGTGGGTCAGCAGGGACCAGTCTCAAACTTGGAATGACAGGCAGGCGCCCTCCCTGGGGAGCCCAGAGCCCCATGGGAACACCACAGTGATGCACTGAGGACATGGCAGGGAGTTGGCCAAGGGGCTGAAGACGGCAGCCAGCTGCTCCAGAACCACTCGCTTTCCCCAGGGAGAGGCGAGGGAAGAAGGTGAACCTGACAGTGCAGAGGGCAGGGGACGCTTGGCCCAGAGAAGAGAAGACTGTGGCGGTGAAGAGGGTGGTGGCACAAGAGCTGGGTCTCCAGCAGCCTGTCCCGGGCAGGGGACAGGACTGGCTCTCTGGTGCCAAGCCTATGAAGTCCTGCCACATTTGCTGAGGGAATACCTGCGGGGGGCCACTGCAGCAGACACCTGGGCTAGTGACAACCAAGATACTGCATGCTCTCAAGGGTTAGCCCCAGAAAGAACTCCGTAGAAACAACAGAGGGTCTGTGGGTGTGTGTGTGGGGTGGGGGGCGCAAGAGGGTTGTTTGTCCTCCCTCGGGAGGGCCTTCCTCTGCAGGTGAGCAGTGGCTGGCCTCCACGGAGGGCGGGAGAGTCTTGGAAGCCAGGGAAGGCGGTGGGAGTCAGGGTCTTGGCATTCTTCTCCATCCATAGCCTAGGGTTGAAGGCTGAAAGGATATTTATGGAGAGTATGACTTTGTCAACAGGACCCAGCAATCCATCCCCTAGTAGCAACATCTTTGACCCACATCCTCTCCGTCCAACCAAAGCATTGCCCTGCCTACCTAGAAAGAAGATGAAAACCGTTCCAGTGGAATTCCACGTGACTCCCTCGAAAATAAAGACTAGAATTGAGGCTGATGTGGGGCAGGGTTCCTCGGGATCCTCCAAGGCCGGGCTCTGAGCCACACATTCAGGACGGCCTGCGAGGCAGGTGCACAGTGCGGATGGCCGTCCCAGGCCCCGCCACTAGGGGTCTGCAGCTCACCACGTCCTCAGCCACGCCACAGCTCCTGTCCCTCACACCTTCCAGGCTGCCCCCCGGGTAGGGGACCTGTGGTCATTGGCAGTGTGCCCTGAGCTGGAGAGGGTGTGGGGCCCTCCAGGGATGAGGGACACCTCACAGAGTCACAGAACTGAGCTGCAGCTGGTGGCCACAGGGAGGGGACCCAGTCAGGAATGAGAAAGGAAGAGAGAACAGGGTAGGGTTAAGTGTCAGCGACTGCGACAGTGGCTGGGAACCTGGCTCCCTGGGGACTGACCCCCGTTGGTGTTTGCTGGGAGTTTTCTCTAACCATGTGGCCTAAGTTCTTTCATCCACAAGGCAAGCCCTTAGCAGGGCTCAGAGACAAGGGGGTTGAGAAGGGAGAAGAATGCTTGGTGAGTGGGAGGAAGACGCTGGCCATGGGGCCCAGGGTGGGGAGCCCCTTGGCACCCCGGGAACCCCAGCCCAGGAGGTTTCACTGGAAGAGGGGCTGGGGCTTGAGTGAGAAGTGAGACACACAAGTTTCCGGTGAACTCGGCGCCGAACACCTCAGTTTGCTGCTCAAATGAGGTGTCAGAAAATGTTCCCAGTCACTTGGCAGGTTCCTCCGAGGCTGGCCCCCTGTCCTGCGCAGGGCAAGAGGAAGCGGGCCCTAGGAGGACCAGGCCAGAATCTTATTTCCTTGTGACCGGGGCAGCACTTGAAGCCTGGACTTCCCCTGGCCCAGAGGCTTATCGTTTTTTCATGATGGTCAAAGGGAAATGTCTTCCGTTTATGACCTTCATCTAGCTGGCCCATGCACACTCCAGACCTGTTTCCAACCTCGCCTGCTTCCCTTCTACGAAGGCCCAGCCAGGGCAACCTGACTACGTTCCAGACAGGACCGCCTGCCTGGGGACGCACTGGCTGGCTCCTATCTAGCCTTCCTAGGGGTCCGAGCTGGGGTCAGAACTGCTGGCTGTCTCCACAGCTGTCCTCCCACACTCATAAAGCCCCATTATCTTCATTTGCTTCTCAGCTCCACCCAAAAGCAAGAGGGCAAGGGTTTGCAACAAACTTTCCCAGATCAACTGATTTCTCGGCAGCAAGGGAGGGCCCCATGACAAAGCCATTTGAAATCCCAGAAGCAATTTTCTACTTACGACCTCACTTTCTGTTGCTGTCTCTCCCTTCCCCTCCACAGTACCTCTTCTTGTGGAAAGTGATTCTCTCACAGCATCGTTCAGAAACACCCCCAGCCGTGCGCTGTGTGCCTGGGCAGACGCTGCTGTGTGGTCAGAGGTGACGCAGGCACCAAAATTAAATATAGCAACTCTCATCAGCTCTGCTCTCTTCATCACGATGGACAAGTGTGTGGGGGCTGGACACCACTTCCCCAACCTCTCAAGTGAGGAAGGCCCCAGTCAGCCATGGCGTCCCCTGGAGACCTGCAGCCCGATGGCCTGCTGACCACACTGTCCACGACTCCCTCCCCAGACCACAGCCCTGGGCCAGCAGAGCTGCAGTGATGCCACATTGGAAAAAGCAATTTTTATTTACTCTTCTTTCTTCTGATCTGTTTCACATATTTTCTATAGTGAGCATGCATTCATTTTTCCAATGGGAGACAAAGATAAATTTCATTTTAAAAAAGCAAAAAGATGAATGTGATGTCTGCTCCACGGAGCGGGCAGACCAAGACAGGCTGGGGAGGAGGCCCAGCTGTGGTATCCCCCGGCTGGACCAGCACCAGCACCCCTCAGACCAGCCTAAGTCCTCCCCGGGGAGCCGGCCCTCTCGGGAGAGGAGCAGGGGTCTGCAAGGGCCTGCAATGCAGCCCCTCAGCCAGGCAGGCCTGGCACTGCTCCTCCCATGGGCTGGGTGCTCTTGGACCCATCAGATCCTTCACTGCCAAAGAGAGGAAGGTGCTGTCTTCTTGGAGGCCTTCGCCAGGCCCTGGCCTGCCAGGGTACAGGAGCCAGTGGGAGTGGGAAGGGAAAGGGTGGGCCGCCGGTCTAGCTCTGAGGCTGAAGTGACATCCACACTATGGAGACAGATGGAGCATTCCTGCAGCCTCCGCAGCAGCTCTGCCTCTCTTGGGAGAAGGACCTTCCACCTGCTTCTGAAAGGCAAGAGAAGCCAGCAGCCTGCAGAGCCACTTCCCCACAGCTCCGCAAAGCCGGAGTCTACGCCACTGCCTGCCTGCCTGCCGCAGCTCCCTCTGCCCTCGGTTCCTGTGCCCTTGGGTGGGGCCCTCCATGTGTCTGTGCTCTGGGTCCCATTTCCTCCCCTCTCAGGAACACAGGCAGAACATACAGCTGGGGGCTCAGGGCGAAACCACCCCTGCCTTCAAGCCCCAGCTGTGTCCCTGACTTCTAGTGTTGTTACTTCAGCCTAGTCTCGCTGGCTCCGTGGAAATGGAACACCACTGATTCATTCAACAAGTATGGATGGATGCCTTGCCTCAGTGCCACTAACCAAAACAAGGGTACTTCTAGCAGAGAGACAGAGTAAGCCAACAAGAGAACACCCAGTGTTTTGGGTGGTGGCAACCACTACCGAGGGCAAGAGCGATCGGGGCTGCAGGGCAGAGAGGGTGCTGTGTTATTCGGGAGGTTGGAGACATCCTCCCCTTGAGAACAGAGATCTGGATGAAACAAGGGGAGGGGACAGCCATGCACAGATGGGGGCAAAGTTATCCAGGGAAAGGGAACTGCAGGTGCTAAGGTCTTGAGCAAGAGCGAGCTGGGGATGCCCTTCTCAGCACTCATGGGTGACTGGCGGGCTGGAGCAGAAGCCGCGGCAAGGGCAGCAGGAGCCCAGCAGGGCCTCAGAGGCCGGGACTGGGCTTCACCCTAAGTGGGATGGAGTAATGTGGTCTGGCTCACATTTTAACAAAGTCACCGTGGCTGCTGTGAGGAGAATGAAATGTAGGGGTGAGGATGCACGATGAGTGTTGAGGCTCCTGTACAGATGCTGGTGGAGAGCGGCGGCGTGTGGGGCAGTGGGGGGGAGAGGTGCTGGCCAACTGGAGAGGGTGTGTGTGGAAGAGATAGGTACACATTATATGGGTATTGTATACATCATTTACTTAAACAGAATATTATGTAATCTATAAAGTATATAAATATATAATACACAAATGTGCATATATTATATGTTAATATTATTTAAATTTGCTACACAACTACATTTTTAAAAGCTTCTGTAATAGAAAATTTCAAATATACACAAAAGTCACTCCCAGGCATCCACTGCCCAACGTCAACAATGAGCAACTCATGGCTCATTTTGTCAATTTTGTTCCATCTCTACCCCCACCCTTTCCCCACCACCACCAATCCAAGACGTCACATGAGTGAAGGGAGAGGCCTTGGGGTGGCCTGGATGTGGGCGTGTGAGGTTTCCCGTGTTGTGTGTGAGCAACTGCAAGGATGGAGCTGCCGCTTGCTGAGCTGGGGCAGCCTGTGCTTGAGTATGTCCCATTCAGAACACAGCTGTCAACTACCTCTGCAGCTCAACGCAGCTGCCCTCCCAGATGCCCATACTGAGTTCCACCTCATCTGGCTCCTTCCTGTGCCCCCCGTGCACTCAGATATCTTGTGAGGTCACTGATTATCAACTCATTGCTCCATGCAGAAATGCACATCTGCTCTTATCTAGCCTCACCTACGAGGAACATCGCTGTTGCTGACCACTGCTCCTACTCCCTGGGCCTCTCTCACGCCTGGACTCCATGCCCTGCCTCGCCACCTTCTAGTGTCATGCAAATGCTCTGACTCATTTCTTGTCCCCTGTCTTCTCTCACCCCTGGCAGTATTGTCAGGTCCACAGGAGCGGAGGAGAGCCCGGGTGACACCATTTTTAAATCAACTCCATCTTAAAACTAGCTAGGCATATTCCTTGCCAGTCACTACCCATGGTCATGAGATGTTTATGCCAAGGAAGCAGTTTAGTCCTGCCTGCAAGGACAAACTCCCACAACAGCAAAATGTCTGGGCATCCTGCTGTCTCACAACAATACATGCTTTCAAGATAGTTACAGTAATGCTTTCATGTACTTACTCACTAAAATGCCAAGGATAACATTCTTTAAACCAACAAAGTACTAAATTTTGTGACACCGTCAGTCCACCTGCACATAGATATAACTTAGCTTGGTTTTGCACAGACAAGACCCCCATATAAGAAAAACTTTAACAAAGATGAGGTGCTCCTGCTCGTGCTTCCTGAGGACGCCCTACTCTGCATCTGAGTAGCTTTCAATAAACTATCCCTTGTTTACTGCACTCCACGACTAGCCTTGAATTCCTTCTTGTGTGAGATCCAAGAACCATCTCTTGGGGTCTCAATTGGGACCCCTTTCTCCAGAAATAGCAACATGGTGTTCTTCCCCGAGGCATAGTCACCCTCCCTGTCTACTGCCTCAAAGCTGGACCCTCCCCCGTGCTCAGAGCACCATCTGGTGGTTCCCACCCGAGGCCTGCCTGCCTCCCCTGCCTCCTCCGCAGCCAGAAACCTGAGGCCACCTACAACCTCCTGCTCTCCCTCACCCCCACATTCAGCCACTTCCAAGTGCTCTTAATGAGGATGGAGGTGGTGATGGTGATTGCTGGCATTTCTGAGCACTTGTGATATGCCTGCCAGTCACCATACCACACATTTCATATTGTCACCGCCTATAGTATTTTCTTGCCCCTGCAATCAGCCCAGTTTTACAGAGAAGGCTAGACCTCCAAGGTCATCCATAGCTAGGATTCAGAGCCAGCCAGGTCCTGTGGGCCCTAGGACACCAGGTCTTAATCTGGACACTGTGCTGGGCCAAATGACTCGAGAGCCTGCAGCTCTGCTACTGTCCCACCCGATTTGTGCCAGCTGCCTCTGTCATGGGTGCCTGTGATGCTCTGGCTGGGTCCCCTCAGCCCACGCTCCCCTCTGGGAAGCCATCTCTTCAATGCCCCCGGGGCCTTCCATGCGCTGTCCCCTGCCCACACTCACCCCACCCTGCAGCCCCTGCCCCTGGCTAAAGCCGGCTCATCCCTAACTCTGCCTAAGTGCCCCTCCCTCAGAGAAGTCTCACCTTTTTCCAAGACTGAGCCTGTGGGGGATGGAAAGCGCTCTCCTGGGTGCTCGCCTGACCGACAGAAGAGGAGGGAGATGAGATTTGCCTGCTTAGGGAGCTATCTTCCTGGCCCTTCAGGCTGGGGGTGTCCTGCAGCAGGCTCACAGTGGGGGGGTTGGTGGAGGAAGCAGCTGTGGGATCCCAGCACGGCAGCCTCAGGGGTGGCTCACCGAGTGGGTCAGGTCTTTAGGGTTCTGGGCCCCACCTGGAGCCTGCCCCTCCAGCCTTTCTGACATTTTTATAAGCACCTAGTTTCCTGCATGAAATCCTTTCCTGACTAAAGCACCCACAGCAGTGTCTGTTCCCTGCAATGATCGCTGCCGCTGACCACTGTTCCTCCTCCCTGGGCCTCTCTCACACCTGGACTCTGCCCCCTGCCTTGCCACCTTCTATCTAGTGTCATGGGTACGCCCTGGTGGGCTGCCGTGTGTGGACTGTGACCCACCAGAAACAAGGATGGCAATTCAAAGGCTAAGAAGGAGGCAGGTCCAGGAGGAACCTGTGCGGAGGCCCATCGGCCAGACCTCCACTGCCCTGTCCAGACTTGGGCTTGCCTAATAGATGAAGCATCAGTCATTTCAGCAACTCATCATCAACATGATCATCATCATCACCATCATCATAGCACTCACTGTGTGCCAGGCACTATTCTAAATACTTAAAAACTTTAATGCAGGCATTCCTCAGAGCCACCACATGAGACAGGGACAGCTATGACCCCCATTTCACAGATGAGGCTGAGTAGCGTGCCCAAGCTCACATAGCCAGGAGGCACAGCAGCCAGGCCTAGCGGACCACCTGGGCCCAGTGTCTGCTCTCTTAGCCGCCGTGTGCTACAGCATCCTCCGTCAACAGACACCCTTTCTGGATGACACAAGCCAAGTACTTTCCATGGAACCACTCACTTGCTCCTCACAAAGAAGAGCCACATTATTCTCATTTCACAGGTGAGAAAAACGAGACCCAAAGAGAGTTAATGATCTACCCATGGTCACAGAGTTGACAAGGGCTCATTTGCTGGACTCCAAACCTGAGCTCATAACTGCTATGCTCCAGGGCCTGCAGGGAAAATTCTGCATCCATGGAGGGGCGAGCGCTGGTTCTCAGCTCTCACACAAGGGAGGAGGAGGGGCCTGTGTCCAACACACCCAGAGACTGCACGGTCTTCAACCTCCCTCCTGCACTTTGGTGCCCATCCCACCATACCCTGCCCAGGCACTGCCCATGACCCTGCAGGCTCAGAGGCTCCTTCGCGGCAGGTGGAGACCACCACCCTCCTCTTTGTCCCTGACAGTGCAGGGACCCACCTTCCTGGTCGCTACCCACCTACCACACCTGCAGCCGCCATGGTGCTGTCTCTTCAGGGGAGGATGGCCCATCTTCCCTTTTTACCCTCTGGGGAGACTTCTGGTCACTCTCCAATGTTCTGTACAGTTTATCCCTTCATCTTTGTCCTTATTTCACCACTGAAACAAACAAAACAAGCTGGATTCTGCTTCTGAGCTAAAGGTACCCACCTAATATTCCCTTTTCATTCACCAGCTCTGCCCTCAGAGCCTCAAGCCCAGCATCTGCCCTTTAGTGGATGCTTAGAAAAACACCAGCTGGACACATAAATGGCTGTTCCACTGTCCCTCAGACACTCCAGAACCCTGTCCAGCCCACCAGCCCCTTCTGCACCCCTGACTCTCCTTGAGAACCTATCTGGCAGAAGCTCTCCAGTGAGTCTGCAGCTTGACGCACTTAACCCTGTGTCACCTGGAACCACCACTCTACTTCATTCTGCATAATAGTTCATTGTATTCAAGGTCTCCACCTGCTCTGGAAGCAACCACCTGCTCTTCTCATAACTCTCCCCAGTCTATGCAGTGAAGAATCAAACTCTACCCAAGAAGTCTGACCTTTGTCCTGGCTCCTGGGAGGTCCCACCAGCTACAAACCCTTGGAGTAAAGAATGTGGCTGGTTCTTGTCAGCAGTTCCCAGGAGGTAGGCCGAAATTCCTAAGAATTTCCCAAGTGATAGAAGTATCTTATTATTCATAGAGGGCCCAAGAGTTTATGTGAGTGAAGTGACTCATGGTGGGCCCTAAGTAGTTTTTTATGACAATAGAACTGTGGAGGGGCTGGCCATGCCACTGAGATTCTGTGACATCAGCCTGGCCTCCTGAGGTGGACCTGAAAGATGAGTTCAACCCAGTAGCCAATGAGTCCATCAACCATACCTAGAATAAAAACTGTGGACCCCAAAGCTCAGGTAACCTCCCTGCTTGGAAATACTCAGCATTTTGTCACAAATCAAGGTGCTGAGAGGGTGACGCCTCTGACGCTACATGGGGAAGACAACAAGGGCTTTGTGTTTGGGCCCCTTGCCATCTCACCCCTGTGTTTCGTATTTTGGCTGGTTCCGATTACAGTGCTTTTGCTATGATAAAATTGTGGCCTTATATATAGCACTCTCCTGAGTTCTGTCAGTCATCCTAGTGAATTATGGAACCTGACAGGTAGTGGTAACTCTCAGATTTGCAGCCAGTCAGTCAGCAGTGGGGGTAGGCTGGGGACCCCTGAATGTGCAACTGGTGTCTGAAGTGAGGGCAGTGTTGTGGGGGACCGTACCCCTCACCTGTGAGGTTTGGCTCATCTCAGGTGGTTTGGCATCTGAAGCCACTGCATTTAGTTTGGTAACCTCGTTGCCTGGTCCCAATGGAAGGATCCTAAATATGGTCTAAGGACCTTTCTGATACAGTTATACAGATTTCTCCTTCACAGAACTTGAGGCACTGCAATAAGATCCAAAGCTATAAATACACACACACACACACACACACACACACACACACACACACACACCATAGTGAAATACTATGCAGCCTTAAAAAAGAAGGAAACCCTGTCATTCACAACATGGATGAACCTAGAGGACATCACACTAAGTGAAAAAAGCCAGGCACAGACAGACAAATTACCACATGATCTGGGTGAAATCTAAAAACGCCGAACTCAGGGCTCAGGGAGGCAGAGAGTAGGATGATGGTCACCAGGGGCTGGGAGGGTGGTGATCAGGAAGATGTTGGTCAAAGGATATAAAATTTCAGTTGGGAGAAATGAGTTCAAGAGAGCCATTGTACAACACGGTGACAACAGTTGATAACAATATCCTGTATACTTAAAAATCAGGAAGAGAGGCCAAGTACGGCAGCTCATGCCTGTAATCAGCAACTTGGGAGGCCGAGGCAGGTGGATCACCTGAGGTTATGAGTTTGAGACCAGCCTGGCCAACATGGTGAAACCCCGTCTCTACTAAAAATACAAAATATTCATCCGGCGTAGTGGCACATGCCTATAATCCCAGCTACTTGGGAGGCTGAGGCAGGAGAATCACTTGAACCCAGGGTGCGGAGGTTGCAGTGAGCCAAGATTGTGCCTTTGCACTCCAGTGTGGGCAACAGAGTGAGAGACTGTCTCAAAAATAAATAAATAAATAAATAAATCACAAAAGAGTAGAGTTTAAATGTTCTTACCAAAAATAAGTAAGTATGTGAGGTACTGTATATGTTAATTAGCTTGATGTAGCAATTCCATAATGTATGCACATTTCAAAACATTATATCATATACTATAAATATGTGCAATATTTGTCAACTTAATAATAATAATAATAAGGGAAGAAAATATCCAAAACAGAGGCAAAACCTTAGCCGGGCACGGTGGCTCACACCTATAATCCCAGCACTTTGGGAGGCCGAGGGGGGTCGATCACTTTGAGGCCAGGAGTTTGACACCAGCCTGGCCAACATGGTGAAACCCTATCTCTGCTAAAAAAAAAAAAAATGCATGCATGGTGGCATGTGCCTGTAATCCCAGCTACTCAGGAGGCTGAGGCTGGAGGATGCCTTGAGCCCAGGAGTTTGAGGCTGCAGTGAGCTATGATTATCACTGTACTCCAGCCTGGGTGACAAGAGTGAGACTCCATTTCAAAAAAAAACCAAAAAACAACCAGAGGCAAAACCTTAGCAATCTCAGCAACACACATTTCTAGAGGATCTTCCAGAAGAAATTCACAGGGAGAAGAAAATCAGAGACCAAGGGAAGAGAACTGGAGGTGGGAAGGCTCTGGGAGAAAAGCAGCAGGCAGGCAGGCCCCAGGAATCCTGCTGCCTGTGAGCCCTTCTTGGGAGGTGAGGTGGGTTGTGCGCAGGGCCCAGGCACCCAAGTGAATGGTGGGTCCTTATGTTCACTGCTGGGATGAGGCAAATGAGCACCTTATTGTGTCCACATCAATTCAATAAAAACAGCAGGGTGGGTGGCAGGGCACTAACAAGGGGAGCTGATTTGTCAGTTGGTAAGACTGTAGCTCCTTTTCCTAATTAGCTGAGGATGTGTTTAGGTTCCATTCAAAAAGTGGGCATTCCTGGCCGGGCATGGTGGCTCACACCTGTAACCTTGGAGCTTTGGGAGACCGAGGTAGGAGGATCGCTTGAACCCAGGAGTTTGAGATCAGCCTAGGCAACATAGTGAGACTCTCATCCCTACCAAAAAATGAAAATAAACATTAGCCAGGCATGGTGCACTGGCACACACCTATAGTCCCAGCTGCTCGGGGGGTGAGGTGAGAGGATCACTTGAGCCTGGGAGGTTGAGGCTGCAGTGAGCCCTGATCACAACACTGCACTCTAGCCTGGGTGACAGAATGAGACCCTATCTCAGAAAAAAAAAAAAAAAAGTTATTCCTGAAACCTCGGAACAGACTTACCTTGCTAAGGGCTTCCTTATGGGTTAGAACCTCATGGACCTGCTGGGACCCAAACTAGGCCTCACCTGATGTGACCTGTCCTCCTCTGCCAAACACCTAAACTTGAGAGAACATTGTGCCCCAGTGCTGGGGCAGAGAATCTGTGCCTGTTATTCTCCCTCTACGCAGAGAAGGAGCCCCAGATCAGCTTTTCCACGACAGAACAGTTTCTAAGATGCCACCCATACTTGGAAGAAGCCAGGTTAAAACACTTTTCAAGTCAAACTTTCTTGATATTACTCTATCTTTCCCCAGGAGGACTGCGCTACGACAAATTCGGACACCTGTGGCCTCTCCCTCCTATGCAAAGCAAAAAGCCAGCAGCAGCCCCAAGCTGATAAGATTAATCTAAAGAGCAAATTATGGTGTAATTTCCTATGCTGAAACTTTGTAGTTAATTTTTTTAAAAAAGGTTTCATTTTCCTATTGGTCTGATTTCACAGGAACATTTTACCTGTTTGTGAGGCATTTTTTCTCCTGGAAGAGAGGTGCTGACTGGCCCCAAATGACTGACAATCTGGTGTAACGAAAATTTCCAATGTAAACTCATTTTCCCTCGGTTTCAGCAATTTTAAATCTATATATAGAGATATCTTTGTCAGAGCATTGCATTGTTAGCTTCTCCTGATAAACTAATTGTCTCACATTGTCACTGCAGATTGACACCTATTAATGGGTCTCACCTCCCAACTGCTTCCCGCTCTGTTCTTCCTGTTAGCATGTGCCAGCAACTTTGTCCATGGACACAACTGCGATATCACCTTAGAGGAGATCATCAAAACTTTGAACATTGTCACAGAGCAAAAGGTGAGTACCTATCTGGCACCATCTCTCCAGATGTTCTGGTGATGCTGTCGGTATTTCTAGACCATGAAAATCTAACAGCAGCTAGAGAAGTTGGAACTGGTGGTCAGTGGCAGCCAGGGGAGCATAGGGAGGCTTCTCCCCTGACACTCTGTTTATCTGAGGGTTTGTAGGAAGTTTTCTCAGTTGGAGGGAGTGAGATATGCTCATCAAGGACTGCTCTGTCCAGTTGGAGGTTAACTCTGTCTCTTGCTCTCTCGTTTCTGCCTGGACCAAGACTCTGTGCACCGAGTTGACCGTAATGGACATCTTTGCTGCCTCCAAGGTAAGAAGCCGTCCCACGGTCTGTTTTGGCAAATGGGGACGGCCATCCCCAAGTGTCTGAACAAGAAACTTGTTGAATGGAAAACGAGCGGGCCGAAATTAACTATAATGTGTTAGATGTTTTCAAAGAATGAGAAGTCTGATCTTCACTCTTAAGCATGTTTTGGTCTTTCTGGTTTCACTTGATTTAGAAGAAGTGTAATAGAAAGCTTACAAACTGTAATCCTGACTCAGATCCTGGTCAAAGAAAAGCCCTCTTGGGTTTTACTTAGCTTTGGCATAGTGCCTGGAATGTACAAGGCACTCAATAAATGTCTGTTGAATGAGAGACTTTTTCTGGCCCATACATTTCTGAAAAACCAAATACCCTCACAAAAACAGATATTGAGATGACAGGTTGAGGGAGCTTTCATTTTGTCTAAGAGACTTCCTATGGCAACAGAAAAGGTATTGCCAGAGCCCCTCCTCTTACACAGCCTGGCCACCTAACAGCCCACTAGGTTCCAGGGCTGGCTTTCCAGACCCCCTCAGCTTGCTCTGGCTGGCCAAACTGTCCTCCAGCCCGGTCCAGAACCATCCTGCTGGGCAGCATCCAGCACATCCCTGCTTCGGGTTGCCTGGGCATCTTGCCTCTCTGCCTCCTGTGCTGCCTCACCCCCACCCCTCTATCTGTAGTGGGAGGAGATAGATGTGACAGCTGATAGTGCATTTTCTCTGACAAACACATGACTACAGCCATATCAATAGTTTTGTGCACTTCAGTTCCTGTTTTCATGGAAACACACGGCTGAGAATGAAAGCCCCAAAGCCTCAGTTTAACAGTGGTCTCCTAACTACCTTCTTTCCGCGCGATGAAGCCCTGTGGGCTGGGCAGGGCCATACCCTGGCACCCAGGCCATAGAACACGGCCTATCCTGCTCCATGAGGGACACTGCTCTTCAGGCCTTTATCTGGACTATCTCATTTCATTAAAGGTTATCCCAAGAGTCCAATACAGGATGAGATTCTGAAGGACAAATACACACTTTTTTTTTCTGAGATAGGGTCTTGCTCTGTCACCCAGGCTGGAGTGCAGTAATGCGATTTCAGTTCACAACAGCCTCCACATCCTGGGCTCAAGCAATCCTCCTACCTCAGCCTCCCAAGTAGCTGGGACAATGGGTGCACACCACCGTGCCCAGCTAATTTTTGTATTTTTTGTAGAGATGGGGTCTTGCCATTTTGCCCAGGCTTGTCTCGAACTCCTGAGCTCAACTGATCTGCCCACCTAGGCCGCCCAAAGTGCTGGGATTAGCCACCACACCCTGGTAGCAGTTTATATATATATAAATATAAAATACAGGTGTGTGTGTATATATATATATGTTATAATATATATATGTTATATATATATATGTGTTATATATATAATCTATCTATCTATCTATCTATCTAAAATCTCCAAGTTTTCAACTGAGATGGCGCCTACTAGTATCCAAGAGCCCACTGGGTTGAGCCCTGGGTCTCTGGAGGCCTACAACTGAGAAGGCTCTCACAAAGCCAAGGGAAGAGGCAGCTCACTAGAAGCCAGGCCTGGAGGAAGGGTGAGGGCCTGGAGGTGAGACTGTCTGTGGTTTTGGCCCCAGCTTTGCCACTGATAAGCTGTGTAGCTGCCCTTCAGCACGTCTTCACACCTCTCTGCACCTCAGTTTCCACATGTGAAGATACGAAAGTGATTCTGAAGGTGATTGCAGGGCTGATTGGAATCCAGCTCTTGAGTTAGTGGAAAGTGTTATTGTGAGATGATATAACCCTGACTAAAAGCAAAGACAGGTTGCAGAGAAGCGATGGTTCTAAGAAGGAGGGGCCCAGGTTGGAGAGGATCAAACCCTCCAGGATGCGAAGCCTGGGGTGACCCATCTGGGCTGTTTCTATAAGACCCCCAGGCACAGGCCAGGCCACACTGCTGCCCTCCCATCCTTAACTCCCCTCTTCACTCAGTCCTCACTCACCCCTCTCACTACACACACAGACATCTCCTAGAACAATCCCAGTGTTCATATGCCTTCCCCGAAATTCTCCTCCTGGAGTTCACAATCTCACTCTTCCACTCTTTTCTTCCCCTCAAAGATTCAGCACTGCTTACTTACATGTTAAGATATTTCGGGCCAGGCGCGGTGGCTCACGCCTATAATCCCAGCACTTTGGGAGGCCAAGGCGGGTGGATCACTAGGTTAAGAGATCGAGACAATCCTGGTTAACATGGTGAAACCCCGACTCTACTAAAACTACAAAAATTTGCTGGGCATGGTGGCAGCCTGTAGTCCCAGCTACTCGGGAGGCTGAGGTAGGAGAATTGCTTGAACCCAGGAGGCGGAGGTTGCGGTGAGCCGAGATCGTGCCATTGCACTCCAGCCTGGGTAATAAGAGCAAAACTCCATCTCAAAAAAAAAAAAAGATATTTCAGAACAGTGAAATGTTGCTATTTTCAAAGCCTACAGAGGTGTTATGCAGAGGAAAATGTACTTCTTTGTGTTCCCAAAGAAAACAGCTTTCCAAAATCCAGCCTATTAATTGTATTATACTAAAGAATTGGAGTATCTCTGAGTTAGGCAGCATTCTACTCTTGGCAGCCGCTGGAAAAAAGGCACTGATCTAGGTCCTGGGCTTCACAGGCAACACCTGTCAGGGTGTCTGTGACGTCAAGGCTGTCTGAAGAACAGCAAAGTGGGAAGAAGTGAGCTGGTTGATTGATGAAGGGTTTCTCGGGTGGACAAGTAGTTGGAAGTATTTCCCATTTACCAAAGAGAGCTAAAGTTCATCATTCTACCGAGTTCCATAATGAACCTCAAATATCTCTGGTTTTTGAAGGAGTTTCCCAGCTGACTACGCTGGGTGGGACAGGAGATAATGAATGCAGTGCCAATCAGGCTGCATTTGTATGGTCCTCAGTGAAGCTGGTCAAGAATCAAGTTAGGACTCTCACAGAGTCACTGCCACAGAAGAAATCTCCCAAGTGGCTGTTTCCTGACATTCCCGGGAGGGACAGAGTTCCTTGCAGCATGGGCCCAGGTCCTCCTGAGTGACTCCCTAAGCAGTTCTGAACTGTGAGGTTGGCCAGGCTGTCAAAGTGCTCTCCCTGAGGCACTGGCAGACACACCCAGCAGCAAGAGCTAGACAGGCAGGTAGGAGCAGTCTGGGGCCAGGACAGGGATGGAGTGTCACCCCCTCGCTGTAATACCAGTGCAACGAAAACGTTAAGGCCTTGCACTAAAACTGCCCTTAGGATGCATTCTTCTAAAGTTTTTCCATTTGATGCAGACTCTTCAATTCTTATTTCACTCTCATTCCCTTTAGAAAGTCCTTTGAAAAACATCTTTAGAGGGTTTTTTCCTATACTATGTGGCCATATATGGGTCAAAATTAAGTTTAATTTCTAGGCTCCAAGCCAACATTTCAGAAAAAATCTCACCAAAGTTTGTGGGAAAAGAAGCAAAGGGCTGACTCTTTGGCCTTCTTGAATCTCACTGCTCCATCTGCAGCAGCGTGGGTGTCTGCCCTCCTCTAGACACACAGGTACCGTCTGCCCCCACCCCATGACCTCTCCACCTTGACTGGCCCACAGAGCCCAGAGAGGTCTGTTTCTTGGCTCTGAGAGCCCAGAGATAGTGGCACTCTTACATTTCCCACTAGAATCAGGAACCAGGAGTGACTCTCAGTTTATTAAGTAAGTGTCCCTCCAACCGCCCTGCCCATGGACATCATGCCCCACAGGGGGAAGGGGAAAGGGGAAGCTTCTGTAGCCAATGATTCTGGTACCTCAGTCTGGGTCTAGATCTTCCTGAAAAAAACATTAAAATATGAACTGCATTCCCAGAGTTTAGCCTACATAAATAAGAGATGAACACAAAGATTTTTATCGTTTACTCACTGTCGTTTACTTACAGAAGAAAAAGCTGCTCCAATAGGGGCCTGACAAATGACAGTACAGCTATGCCATGTGTTCCTCGCAGCTCTCAATCCCATGCTCTTAAATACCACCGAAGGCCTTAGGAAGTGCTTATGGTACATGTAAAGCGTAAAAAAGTTACAAAACAGTGTCAACAGTTGATCCCTATTTTAAAAAGAAAAAGTATTTTTCAAAGTGTGATGATATTTACCAAAATATTAACAGCAGTTACCTCTGGCTGGTGGGATGAGTGAATGCATTTTTGTTGAATATATATTACCTTTATAGTAAATATACATTACCTTGATCATCAGAAAAAAAAATGTAACTGTAAGAACTTTAAAGCTACTTGGACAGTGCTGCTGATAGAAACCCTGAGGATCTTGTCGCTGCTCTTCTGATTCAGAGGGTCTGGGCGGGGCAGGGGTGGTCTGAGATTCCGCATTCCTAACAAGCTCCCAGTGATGTCCATGCTGCTGGTCCATGGACCGCACTTTGGGTGGCAAGGAACCAGAGCATGTCTGGGCTGAGGCTGGAGATAGCTTTCTTTATCTGAACTGGACAAAGGAACTGGGCTCAAGCTAAGACTCCTCTCCAGGTTCTGCATCTTTGTTCTTCAGTGGAAAATGAGAGGACACACCAAACCCGGTTCAGACTGAGACACAGTCCCTTTCCTGGGTTTCCAATGACTTGTTTCCCTATGTGTCCATTCCCTCCTCTAAAGCTAAGGGCCCCAGGAAAAGCCATGTGGCCAGACCCTCACAGTTGCTGGCATTCCAAGGAGATTCTCACTCCGCACCATGTGGGGCCAAAAGGCCCCTTACAGAAGCTCTGCCCAAGGCTCAGCTCAATGGCACCCGCTCCCAGAGCTCCCCTGATCTCCCCGGGTACGCTTCCCAGAACTGCACACTTATCTCTTGCTGCCTGGGGAAATATCTTAGCTCCTCACTTGGACCAGGTGCTGCTCTCCTCCCATGGGGAGGGCCAAATGGAGAGTGCTGCCCAAAGCAGCAGAGTCCAGGCCAAAAGATGTGTGCTCATTCATTCATCAGGCATGCAGGATTTCCAGGGAAAGCTGGATTTTAAAACCTTTCAGGAACGACACCTGACTGAGAGCTCATGTGGGCACTTTCCAAAGAAGAATAGCTCCCGGGGTAGAGAGACAGGAATGCGGAACCAGGACTGTACGACAGATGGTCCTGCATTTTACTCCCCACTGTGCCCTTCCCTCACGGGGTGACTTTATTCAGATACCTGTTCAGCAAAATCAGCTGCTGCATTTGCAAGTAATTAGGTGAGGTTGTTAACAGAGGTCTATGTCTGTGGCAAGCAGCCTTCCTTCAGTGGAATACTTGAAGATGGGTCTGTAGTAGAGCAAACTCACCTCTATTTGTCCACCTGGAAAGAAGAAATCAAGATGAAAGATTTCTCTCCCATCCTCCAAATGGAGCTGGCACATGGCTATCTGTGGCATTTGTCTTTCCAGAACACAACTGAGAAGGAAACCTTCTGCAGGGCTGCGACTGTGCTCCGGCAGTTCTACAGCCACCATGAGAAGGACACTCAATGCCTGGGTGCGACTGCACAGCAGTTCCACAGTCACAAGCAGCTGATCCGATCCCTGAAACGGCTCGACAGGAACCTCTGCAGCATGGCGGGCTTGGTAAGCTGCACTGCATTCCCAGGAAGCAGGCAGCTTAACTCCTGGACAGCAGCCTCACTTCTAAACACTCCTTCTCAGGAGCTGCAACACCCTTGGTCAACCCATTCATTCATTCATTTATTAAGTATTTGCTGAAGCTCCATGAGCGCTGCATGCTGTTCTAGGTGCTGAGGACGTGTCATTAAAGATGACACACAGGCCAAGTCCCTGTTCTCATGGAATGTTCTAGTGGGAAAATTAGAAAAACAAACATGTAAAATGATGCCCAGTAGTGATAAGTGCTACAAAAACGTATATAGGAATAAAGAACGTAAGGGTCATAGGGGAGGGGGCTGACGTAGGAGCTGCTGACATTATCTGCGCAGATATTTGAATTAAGTGAGGGAGCAGGCCATGTGATTAACTGGGGAGATGCCATGCCATTCCAGGCAGAAGGAGGAGCTATGCAAAGGCCTTAGGATGGAAATGAACTTCCTGTGTTTAAACGTCAGTAGGAAGGCCACTGTGGGGAGATCAGAGTAAGTGAGGGGGAGTTTCTAGGACAGCAGATCACACAAGGCCTTTAGATTCTACCACAAGTATGGCAGGGAACACCTGCAGAGCTTTTGGGCAGGGCAAAGACTGTAGGATCTGATTCACACGATTTAAAACCATCAGTCTGGCTACTGCATGGTAAATAGGCTGAAAGGGGGAAAGCACTGAAGCAAGATGGCCTGTTGGGAGGCTACCACGTAAACCAGGCTAGAGACGATGGTGGCATGGACAGGGTGGGAGCAGCAGAGGTGAACAGATTTGGGATGTGACTAAAAATAGAGCCAGAAGGATCTGCTGATAGATATGTTGTAAGGGGTAAGAAACAGAGGACGAAAAGACGACCTCTTCATTCCTGCCCAGACCCCTTTGGCGATAGTTGGTACTGTTTACAGAGAGATGGAAGACTTGGGGCAAGGCAGGGCTGGAAGTTGAGCGGAAGATCAAGAGTTCAATTTTGTACATTGCACATATAAGGTGGCTGTTGGATAGCCAAGTGAAGGTGTTGAGAAGATGGTTAGAGGTCTGGAACTTAGGGAAGGGTCAGAACTTGCAATATAAAATGAAGAGTCTTTAGATAGATGCTATTGAAAGTCCGAATGACAGAAAGGGAGAGATCCAAGGACTGAGCCTGAAATCACTCCAACATATGGAGGTCAGGAGAGAAGGATCCAGCCAAGGGGCCTGAGGAGTAGCGACCAGTGAGGCAGGAGAACACTGGAGAGTGGGCGGTACCCCAGGAGGCTGGTGAGGACACTCAAGGAGGGAGGGTTGACTGTGTCAAATGTACTAAAAGGCCAGGTTAGGTGAGGACTGAGAAAGGCCCCTGGGTTTGGCTGACGGAGGCCATGGGTGAGGCTGTTGGAAATCAATAGGAAAGAAAGCCAGACTGAAGGGCTCACCGAGGGCGGCAGCAAGAGGAGCCAAAGAAGGAACAGTGAGGGGAGAACATTCTTGGAAGGTGTTTAGCTATAAGGCTGCAGAGAAACGGAACCATGGCTGCAGGGCAGTTATAGAGTTAGGGAAACTCTTTTTAAGGTGGGGGTATACCCAGCAGGCACCATGGGAATGGGCCTTCAGGTGGAGAAGGGAGAATTGAGGAGCGGAGAAAGAGGGAGAATCACTAGAGGGCAGAAGTCCTTGTGGCCCAGAGTGGATGTTATCTAACATCAAGTAGAGGAATTAATTGGCTTTAGAGGAGAACAAGGACATGTATCATCCTTTCTCTGGGCCTATTGCCTTGTATACACTGGGATAGATACTGGGATAGGGACTTGACACAACACACATTCTCTCTTTTAATTATCTCCATTATCTTATGAAGCAGGCAAGTAGTAAACAATTGTCCCAAGTTTACAAATGAAACTGAAGCTTTTATAAATTAAGTAGTATGTCCTAAGCAATGCAATTAATAAATGGTAGAGCTGAGATGCAAACTGAAGCAGCAGTCTGGTGGTGGCATCCAGAGTTCTTCCCGCCTTTAGGGTTGCTGTGCTGCCGTGCTGCTGTTTAAGGGCAGGAGGCCACATGACTGAATCTCTATCAGCAGTCCAGGCAGCCATGCAGGAGACCCAGAATAGCACTGGGTAGGTCTCAGCCAGCATCTTCAATAACACCCTCTGAGCAAGCACCTAGCTGTGACATGCCTCTCCAGAGACTGCACCCGCCCCACACCCCTGAAGGCAGATAGGAAATGGTATACAGTAACCATTTCTAGAAGTGTAAGCAGTATGCACCCAAAACAGGTAAAACCTGCTGGCCTAGTGACAGAGACAACTCCCAGTCAGGCTAGACTGGAGGCCCTGGTTTGATAAGTGTTCAGGTGGCAAGTGCCAGAGTAGGCTTGACCAAGTAGACAGGCAGGGATGACAAATGCTCACTAATGCAAGCTAATGAAATGTTTCTTTCGTAGAACTCCTGTCCTGTGAAGGAAGCCAACCAGACTATGTTGAAAGACTTCTTGGAAAGGCTAAAGATGATCATGAAAGAGAAATACTCAAAGTGTTGAAACTGAATATTTTAATTTATGAGTTGTTAATAGCTTTATTTTTAAAATATTTATATATTTATAACTCATAATAAAATAAAGTATATACAGAATCTAACAGCAATGGCATTTAATGGTATTGACTATGTTTACTTGACAAATGAAATTATGGTTTGCAACTTTCATGGCAATCAATCTAATTTACCGAGAGACTATAAATGGTGTGGGAGCAAAACAGGAAAGACCACTTCCCCTGAGCAGCCCCCTCTGGAATTAAGGATGTAACACACAAGATAATTCAAGAATACAAGGCCATGCAAGATGTAAATGATAAGACAGCTTGGGTCCATGAGCGCTATGGATTACCACGTGTTTCTGAACAGAAAGGTGTCAACTGCATATCTAGAATGTTCTTCCCCCCTTGGCACAAGGATTACTATATTGAGTCTACAGAAAAAAGTAATCCTCAGTACACCACATGGCCCTACAGTGAATGATACTTAAAATCATAATAATGTAAATTATCTTGATTCTCAAGTCTTAGAACCAACCAGTATACAAAGCACAGAATATCTGATGATGGTTAGAGAACAGACTATAAATTGCTATCCACCAGACAATATAAGAGCTATAGCTAGAAATGTCTGGGAGGTGAAAGCAGAAGAAAAGAAAGAGAGGTGGACACTGCTATAAGGGGGCAGTTAAATAATACTGATTATGGTGGATGGAATAAGAACACAAGATTTAGAGATTTATCAAAATTACAAAGGTAATAGAAGAACTAAATAAAATTTACTATAAAAATTTGGAAGTGGTCGAATAAATTAGGCAAATTCTCTTTCTTCAATAGGAAAATAAATACATGATATCTAACACTGATAAAGCAAAAAACAGTTGGTAAAAGTGGTCAAGGGTTGGCAGCTGTTGCAGCTGGGGATGTATGCAGGGGGTTGATTATACTATTCTGCTTTTCTACATAATTGAAAGTTTTCATAATAAAAAGAAAAAACAATAATGAGTGAATCAAGAAATCTTTGGAATTATAATGGTAGTCACTGGAAAAACTAAAAACAAAAAGGGAAGATGAATTGCTGGGAATGGGACTTGGAATAAGGAGGGGTGAAGCAGGGCTGGAGAATTTTGGCTTTCCATTATAAGTCTCTCTGTGTGTGTGTTACCATGTGCATAAATGAAATGTTTTTTAATTAATGAAGAAATAACATTTAAAAGACAGTAAGTGTTGGTGAAGACATGGAAAAACTGGAACCCTCCTACATTGCTGGAGTGATTGAAAAATGGCACAGTCACTTTGGAAAACAACTGGCAGTGCCTCAAAAGGATAAACATAGTTTATGACCCAGCAATTCCAATCCTAGGTATATACCCAAGGGAACTAGAAACACTTGCCACACAAAAACCTCTACACAAATGTTCATAGCAACGTTATTCATATAGCAACAAAGTAGAAGCAGCTGGGCACAGCGGCTCACGCCTGTAATCCCAGCACTTTGGAAGGCCAAGGCAGGAGGATCACTTGAGGCCAGGAGTTCAAGACCAGCTTGGGCAATATGGCAAAACGCTGTCTTTACAAAAAATTAGCTGAGTTTGGTGACATGCCTGTAGTCCCAGCTACTGGGGAGGCTGAGATGGGAGGATGGCTTGAGCCTGGCAGGTGGAGGCTGCAATGTGCCATGATTGCACCACTGTACTCCAGCCTGGGCAAGACCCTGTCTCAAGAAAAAAAAAAAAAAAAGTAGAGGCAACCAAAATATCAGTCAACTGACGGATAAACAGAATGTGGCATATCCATAAAATGGAATATTATTTGTCAAAAAAAGAAACGTAGTACTGACACAGGCCATGACATGGATGAACCTTGGAAACAGTATGTGATGAGAAAGAAGCCAAACGCAGAAGACCACATATGGTATGATTCTACCAATAAGAATTATTCAGGAGAATCCATGGAGGCAAAAATAGAATATTGATTGCCATGGGTTGCGGGTGGGGGGCAGGTGTGGAGGCACCAGGAGTGACTGATAATGGGGGGTAGGTTTCTTTTGGGGTGATGAAAATGTTCCGATATTAGATAGTGGTGATGGTTGCACAATTCTATGAATATACTAAACACCACTAAATTGTACATTTTAAAAGGATAAATTTGGTAGTATGTGAATTCTATCTCAATAAAGCTATTATTTAAAAGAAATTAAAAGGGGAATTAAAACCAAGTGTCATCAAAACTTGCCCTTTGAAGACTTTTTCTCTGTAAGAATATAGATCTAGTAACAGTGATTGAGCACTCCTTTCATCCTCGCTTATGCAGATGTGACAAAATTAATACTAGTACTAAAATTACACCAAAACATGTAACATCTTTTTAATCCTTTCAAAATAAGGGAACAAATCAAAAGCTTCAAGTCTCACCCTGACCACAGCCAGTTTCACCCTGCCCACATAAAATACCAGCATGCCAAGGGCAATAAGTAACTAAGAGAGTCATGGAGGCTTCTTAGGCCAATCGGAGAAGACTCATGCTATAAATTTTAATTTCCTTTCTTTTTTGATTGAGGCTCATTTGCATTCAATGGCTAATGTGAGCTGTAGTCTGCCACAGGATATGAGTAGTGGGTTACAGTTTGTGTTTGAGGCCAGGATGGTAAAGAAAGGCTGTCAGGAAGATTTAGAGCAGGCCATGGAAAGGACACATGCAGACTCTAGGCAGGTCTGTCATCAGATAAGTTTCATTAGGCAAGATGCAACTCACATTCCCATTTCCTCCCAGACAGGCAGTCCTGGCCTCGGATGCAAACATGCAACAAGAAGACTCTGAATTTCCAAAGAAAATGAGAACACACACTGAGGAGGATACATATAAAAAGAGTGGGCGAAAAAACTTCAGAATTAAGTGAAAGTTAACATGATTGTTGTCTGAGCACATTCATGTAGCAAACTCAGCCACAGCCTGTGCCTGCTTCATGGGACACACCTCTTGCCTGCGCCTGGAATGTGACATTGACAGTAAGGCTGAACCTTTCCCTCCTGGCTATCAATCAGCTACCTCCACCTTTTGCCAATGAATAAACTATCTGTAACTGGCATCTAGTAGGTAATAAATAGTTATTGGATAAATGAATCAAAAAATGATTTGGCTCAAATCTATGACTGTCTTTTGTTGAAACAAATGGTGGCCTCTGTTACAAATGCCACGGAGACTCCGCTTGTTGCTAGTGGTCTGTCCATGTCATTGACCCTGCTCTTGGTTTTTTTCTCCCCTCCTCCACATCATCTCAGGATGGGAATCTCAAGGCTAAGTACAATGTAGAACTTTCTTGTGGAGCTAGGTGCAGCCTGGCCTATGACACACAGGGCTGGCTTCTCAGTTTCTAGCAGCTTCCACTGTGAGCAAGGTAGGCATTTTCTCTGGTCTTGGGGCTGTCTAGATTCAGTTTACCAGCTCAAGTTGGAGTTGCATTCCCAGGTGGAGTACTAAAATCTCCAGTTAGCTGTCAGGTTCAGCGTTTCCTGAACTGGGCTTTTGCCCTAAGTACCCAGACATCCCTCTCCTTGGCTCTCTGAAGTGCCTTTTTTCTTTCTTTCTTTTTTTTTTTTTTTTTTGAGACAGTCTCTCTCTGCCACCCAGACTGGAGTGTAGTAGCGCAATCTCGGCTCACTGCAACCTCCACCTCCCAGGTTCAAGCAATTCTCCTGCCTCAGCCTCCTGCGTAGCTGGGATTACAGGCACCCGCCACCACACCTGGCTCATTTTTTTGTATTAGTAGAGATGGGGTTTCACTATGTTGGCCAGGCTGGTCTTGATCTCAGGTGATCCACCCACCTCGGCCTCCCAAAGTGCTGGGATTACAGGTGTGAACCACCATGCCCGGTCTAAAGTGCCTATCTTCTAATCCCTCCCGTCAGCTTCTTCCTGGTCCAACTTCCAGTCTCTAAGCTTTCTGCTTCTTCTAGTTTCCGATTAGCCAGAGTTAAGCCAAACAAAAGTATGTTTTGGTGTTTTGTATGCTCACTGCAAACCCGGGTATTTACTAGGCAACATGAATAAGGAGAAGACAATTTGCTCTTTCAGTTTATACCAATCACGAGTGCAAGAGAAACAGCTGAGAAGAGAGGGCAGCTAGTCCTCTGGCTGATGACACTTTCCACCTCCAAGACAAAGGCGTGTACAGCATGTGCTCTCCCAACCACCATCTCTGTCTTGCTCCCTCTATCTAATCCTTCACAATCTCTTCAGCAGCTGTTTTTCTAAAACACAAATAGGCTGAGTGCAGTGGCTCACACCTGTAATCCCACCACCACTTTGGGAGGCTGAGACAGGAGTATCACTTGAACCCAAAAGTCTGAACCAGCCTGGGCAACATAGGGAGATCCTGTCTCTACCAAAAAAAAAAAAAAATTTTTTTAAATTTTTGCACACCTGTGGTCTCAGCTAATTGGGAGGCTAAGGCAGGAGGATTGCTTGAGCCCGGGAGGTTGAGGCTGCAGTGAGCCTTGATCACACCACTGCACTCCAGCCTGGGTGACAGTGAGACCCTGCCTTAAAATAAAATAAGACAAAACACAATGTGAGTGACCAGCTTAAAATCCTTCTTCCCACTGCTTACAGAAAACTCTTCCAAAATAGAATCCTGTCCCATCTCTTTTTCAGCCTCATTTGCCCCCACCCCTTTTGCCCTACTTCAAGCATACCACCAATGCACATGGCATCCAAACTCACTCACTCCTGGAATGCCTTTCCCCAACTGTTGAACTGCTTAAGACCTCAAACAGCACTTCACCTGAGAAGCCTCTTCTGCTCCTTTGGTCAGGCAGATATGTGCCAGGCATGTCAGCCGCACAGGAAGGATGCGTACCTGGCAGCTCACCATGCAGCCTCTTTTACCACAGCCCTCACCATGCTATGCAGTCATTCTCCACTCACGTGGCCACCTCTCTCTCCTGAGAGTGTGAGTTTTGCAAAGACATTCTTCTCAGCACAGAGCAGGTACACAGTAAATACAGAAGAGACGTGCACATATAATGGGCTACAGCTCTGACTAAAGAATATGACAGATCAGACATTCCTCTCCATCTGTTCCCCTTCCCCATCCCTTTTTAGAGGGCTGGGGAAATTTTAGTTTTTAATCAAAGGCTTTATTTCTCCAGTTGTGCAAAGGAATTAAACTGGGACACTTAAAACAGGCCACATGCTGGGCACAGTGGCTGACACCTGTAACCTCAGCAGTTTGGGAGGCCAAGGTGGGAAGACTGCTTGAGGCCAAGAGTTCTAAACCAACCTGGGCAATGTAGCAAGCTCCCATCTCTACAAAAAAATTTAAAAATTAGCCAAATGTAGTGCCAGACACCTGTGGTCCCAGCTATTTGGGAGGCTGAGGTGGGAGGACCATTTGAGCCTAAGAATTTGAGGTTATAGTAAGCTATGACTGTGACACTGCACTCCAACCTGGGTGACAGAGTGAGACCCTATCTCTAAAAGTAAACAAAAAACAAAACAGGATACCTGATGAGTGGCAAAACTCACAGTGGAGTAGAAATCAAGGCCAACATAATATTTTCTGTAATGACTCTCCTGCTTTTAGGTTGGGTTAGGCAATATCCTCTTGCTAAAATTAGTATCTACTCTGAGAAATACTTTATTCAGTTGTAAAGTCCCAGTTAAATTCCTTTGCACAACTGGAGAAATAAAGCCTTTGATTAAAAACTAAAATTTCCCCAACCATCTAAAAAGGGATGGGGGAGGGGAGCAGGTGGAGAGGAATGTCTGATCTGTCATATTCTTTAGTCAGAGCCATAAACGTGTTTGGGTAAGACAATCTGATGTTCTGATAACGTTGATAAAAGTCACTTGAAGATTGGGTCACAGGAAATAAATGCTGAGAGGAAACAGTTCTCTTTGAAGTAGCCTCTTCATAATCATTTTCCCACACATTTGTTCAACTTCCGAAAAAGGACTGAATATCTGATTTGCTTTGCAAATGAAACAGCTTAAGAAGGAGAAATTGAGATAACAATAAATGTGTTTGGAAGGCTCCTCCAGCTCACTTTAAGTTTAGGCTGTGGCTTCGGAACTGTGTTAACTCCTCCTGCAAGCCACAGGCTTACAGTGGTCTTTAGTTATTTGTACTCTAACTTGTTTTAAAAATGGATTCAAAGTGATTTACTGGAAAAGATTAAGATAGAAAATAACATTATTAGACAAAGAAGAAACGGAGTAAGAAATGATGATCCAGAGAAAAATAAGACTATAAGCAGGTCATCAGATGTTATAGTCCTATCAGTGAAAGCACAATGGAAAATGCATTATTTTACCTCACTCTTATTACACATGCAAGGAGAAAATAGTCTGATATAATAATCTGGTACTTAGCTTTAAAAGAAATTTCTCGAGTCTTCAACGAGATGATAGGATGGACAATGTCTTCAGCTGCATCCCGACAACACAGGCAGTAACAGGCTTTGTAAGGGAGTGGCTCCGTGGTATTGCTTGGTGGAACTGGATACCATAGCTCCAGAACTCAATTGGAGAAGAGGGACAAAGGGGGCAAAGGCAGCGCTATTTATTGTCTTGCACATGCCAGGGCAGACCTTTAATTTTGTCTTCATGTTCTACACACAGGTGAGAGTTTTATGTAAGCTGGAACTGGGGGAGAAGAACCCTAGAATGGCCAGAGGAGTTTCCACCCCTACAAAAAAGACATTTTGAAAACATTGCTTAACGCCAGGTACAGTGGCTCACGCCTATAATCCCAGTGCTTTAGGAGGCCTAAGTGGGCAGATCATGAGGTCAGGAGTTCAAGACCAGCCTGGCCAATATGGTGAAACCCCGTCTCTACTAAAAATACAAAAATTAGCCAGGTGTGATGGTATGCGCGCCTGTAGTCCCAGCTACTTGGGAGGCTGAGGCAGGAGAATCACTTGAACTCAGGAGGCGGAGGTTGAAGGGAGCTGAGATCACAACACTGCACTCCAGCCTGGGTGATAGAGCAAGACTCTGTCTCAAAATAAAATAAAATAAAATAAAAAATTAGCCAGGTGTGGGGACATGCACCTGTAGTCCTAGTTACTCAGGAGGCCGAGGCAGAAGGATTTCTTGAGCCCAGGAGTTCAAGTAATTGAACTTAGTGGAGCTATGAACACACCACACACTCAAGCCTGGGGAATAGAGCAAAACCCCGTCTTTTTTTAAAAAAGTCATTTGAGACACAAAATTACAGCTAGATAGAAGGTCTAGTATTTTTATAGGACTGTAGAATGATTATAGTAAATGATATTTTCAAATAGCTAGAAAAGAAAATATTGAGTGTTTACAATGTAAGGAAATAACAAATGTCTGAGAAGATGCATATGCAGATTACCCTGATCTGATTGTTATATATTGTATGCATCAAAATACCACAATGTACCTAATAATACATCTTATTGTGTCAATTAAAAAATAAAAATTTTAAAAGTCCTTTGAAATGTGTTGACAATCAAAATTTCCCATTTTCTAATTTGAATTTCTTAAGCCTGCCAATCACAGTGCCTGGTAATCAATGTTTGTCAAAAGAACATATGATTGACAATAACCCAGGTAATGGTATTGTCTTGGAGATACTTTAAGCTTCTGAAGAGACTCTAAATGAGATCATGGCACTGTTATCACTAAGCAACAGTACTTTTCATGGAATGCATTCTACATGCATACTTAAGTTATGATCTGAGAATTGGTTTCTGTTCTCAAACACCTAATGAAAAGGATAACAAAACTCAGAAAAAAGTATTTTTGGTGAAAAATACACTTTATCAATGAGAAGAAGCACATTTAAAAACGTTTCTCCAGCTGGGCGCGGTGGCTCACACCTGTAATCCCAGCACTTTGGGAGGATGAGGCAGGTGGATCACCTGAAGTCAGGAGTTCGAGACCAGCCTGAACAACATGGTGAAATCCCATCTCTACTAAAAATACAAAATTAGCTGGGTATGGTGGTGCATGCCTGTAATCCCAGCTACTCAGAAGGCTGAGGCAGGAAAATCGCTTGAATCCAGGAGGTGAAGGGTGTGGTGAGCTAAGATCGTGCCACTGCACTCCACCCGGGGCAACAAGAGCAAAACTCTGTCTCTAAATAAATAAATAAAATTAAAATGTTTCTCCATGGAATCAATCTAAATGTCCATCAATGACAGACTGGATAAAGAAAATATGGTACATATATTCAATGGAATATAATGCAACCATAAAAAAGACTGAGATCATGTCTTTTGTAGGAACATGGATAGAGCTGCAGGCTATTACCCTGAGCAAACTAATACAGGAATACATAAGCTGGAATTGGGGGAGAGGAACTAAACTAAATATCCCACGTTGTCACTTATAAGTGGGAGCTAAATGTTAACTTATGAACATGAAGAAGGAAACAACACACACTGGGGTCTACTTGATGGGGGAAGGTGAGAAGAGGGAGACAGGCAGAAAAGATAACTATTGGGTACTGGACTTAATTCCTGGGTGATGAAATAATATGAACAACAAACCCGCATGACATGTGTTTACCTATGGAACAAACCTTCACAGGTACCCCCAAACCTAAAAGTTTAAATAAATAACATCTCTCCAAGATTTGCTTCATGATTTCTGCTTAAAAGATCCACAACATTAAGAATTTCTGGGTGTGAAATTACACAGGCCTCTCTTAACCACACAAAATTGAGATGCCAAGCACAAAGAGCCTGCTTGTTCATATCAGGGTGGAAGTAAACACAAAGATAGTTGAGAAAAGCAGCAGACCACTACTACAGGCATTAGGTAAAAGATTTTTATTCTTATTTAACCATGCTGCATGTATACATACAATATCAACATATACAACTTGAACAAATACAATTTATACATAAAATACAATGAAAGCATGGCTTTTGTAATTGATGCAACGAACTGTACAATTTGTAATTTTGGCCAGTATACAGTATTATAGTAATGCTACTGAAGTTATTCATTATTTAGTCAGACTACAGTATAAGTTCAAAGGCACTAGAAACATCTATGTTTTCTTCTAGTATTTTTAAGAACAAAGAATAATTAAAAAGAAAACAAATGTATACATTAGGAAATTGGGCAGACACTGGCATACTTAAATGTAAATGCTACCCATTCCTTAATTCACAGCCCTGTAGGAAAGAGGAGGACTTTCCTTAAGAGTTAAGGGGAAGGATATTAAAAACAGACTAAAAAGAAACTGAAACAAAACAAAAAACAACCTAAAAACCACAACCATAGTTTTAAAATATGTTACAGATGAAGTAGCACCACCCCCTCCCACAACATAACCTTACATTTTTGCTGCAAAAAAAAAAAAAAAAAAATTCCTTTCTCAAGAAAGGAAATGAAATGGCTTGTCAAATGGATTCTATTCATGAGGCAAACATGGAGACGCAACCCTCCCCTTGATTACTCATCTCATGCTTTGTAAGAATCTAAACACAAATAGGAAATACTATGATAATTTTAACATCCTAACTGTTAGCATATGTAATTGTAAGGATTATTAAAGAAGGTACTATAAACCAATAAAGCTACCAAGCCTCCTTTTAATAAATAAATATGACTCTTTAAATTAAAGGGAAAAGAGAATATTCATTCAATAACCAATTTACATATATGTGCCACTCATTTTAAATCTGCATATTTATTTCAAATAATGAGCAAGTGTGTTCATCTATATCCTTTCACAAAATTAACACTGAAGTTACAAAATATTTCATCTGTGGACAAAGACACAGTAGATGTGAAGAAACTACAGAACTGCTATGACTGGAGCTAAATGAATAGCTCTAAAGTCAGTGTCCCATATTTTCATATGGATATTCAGGCCAGGCTTGAATATCAAATTTTGGTATTTCTGAGATGGATATTTTATGTCCATCTGGTATAATCAAGTTTTAACATAATGCTTAAAAAAAAAAAAAAAACTGCTATAGTAGGCCGGGTGTTGTGGCTCAGGCCTATCTATAATCATGCCTATAATCCCAGCACTTTGGGTGGCTGAGACAGGCGGATCATTGAACTCTAGAAGTTTGAGACCAGCCTGGGCAACATGGCAAAACCTCGTCTCTACAAAAATATACAAAAATTAGGCCGGTGTGGTGGCATACAGCTGTAGTCCCAGCAACTCAGAAGGCTGAAGAGGCAGAGGTTGCAGTGAGCTGAGATCATCCCACTGCACTCCAGCCTGGGTAATAGAGCAAGACTCTGTCTCCAAACAAACAAACACACACTCCTGCTATAGCAGCCTGCTTTAAGAACTCAACTGATTTTTTATAGATGGGCTTTTTATTTTGACTTTTTATAGATTTCTTTTTGTTGTCACGGTAGGGTGGGATGAAAAAATATATAACATACCGGCTTAAATTTCCATGTTTTAAAGCTTGATTTAAAAGTTACTCCTTTCCTGTTAGCTGAATTGTAAAAGGTTAGAAATGTGAACTTTTAAAAAGAAGCACTGTTTTTTTTTTCAACTGGTATAATTAAGATTTCTTTAGAGTAATTACTAACAGTTAAATGTGCATCATCAAAAACATTTCATAATTACCAAAATATTCTGATCACACAAGCTTTTACAAGACACATATTTACCTCAACTCTTCACAGTACCTAAACAATGCCCCACAGAGTTAAGTAGTAAACTTCTAACTATCTTACATACTACAAAGAAATGCTTTCAGTGAAATGCAATTCTAATCACTTAGAAAATGTTCACCACACACAGGACATTCAGTATTTCAATTATGGAATGGACTTTAAATTTATGGATACATTTTAATCACCACTTCACCAGTACTCTGCCTTCACTCACCCCTACTCTATACACAGCTTTGTAATTTAAACTAGGATTTAACAAAACTTATTAAAATAATACTTAATAAATACTAACTTATAAAGTCTCAAAATATTTTCAACCAATGTGTTTCAGGGCTAATTACATAATTTTGAAAACCACAAAACATATATTAAGTGGTTTAGGAGTGGCATAACTTTATTTTAATTTTATTTTAATTTTTCGAGATGGAGTCTCACTCTGTTACCCAGGCTGGAGCACAGCAGCACCATCTTGGCTCACTGCAACCTCCGCCTCCCAAGTTCAAGCAGTTTTCCTGCCTCAGCCTCCCAAGTAGCCAGGATCACAGGCTCGTGCCACCATGCCCAGCTAATTATTGTATTTGTAGTAGAGACGCGGTTTCACCATGTTGGCCAGCCTGGTCTCAAACTCCTGACCTCAAGTGATCCACCATGCCCGGCCAGGAGTAGCCTAACTTTAAAAAAAATAAAAAGAAAAATTTCATAAGCAGCTAACAACAGAAAAAATAATTCTATCTATTACAACTTTACTGTGACATGAACACAATTTTTATTTGTAGAGGAATATGGTCTAACTGGATTACTCAGTAGAAGAAATTCAGAAAATAATATTTTTAAAATACGCAAAAAAAATAAAAAGTGTTTTAAAGGCTAAGTATTTAAAAGGTATTTTTCTTGCTTAGCTGCATTTTCTGGAAAATGGAGACCCTTCACAACTGGGAGATATAAAAGTAATTCCCACCAAAATTTAGAATTCAAAGAAAAGCATCCATAAGTTACACTTCAAAGTGAATTTTTAAAAGCATATATGCAGGCAAAGATAACTGACCGGTATTTAGCTTCTTAATTTTCTGCAACAGTAGATCCTTTATATTTAGGTACAATTCAATGTTTCAAGAGAATATGAAACCAGAACATAAGGTGTATTTGATTTGAACTCAAACTGGCAAAAAAAAAAGTTAGGAAAGATCCAGATGAAACATTTTCAACTTTTTAAAAGATATGTAAACTCGTAAGGATTGTTGAATTATAAAATTTTCTACAGAATATTAATAAGATCAGTCATCTCATACTTAAAATGCAACGAATGTCAGAAATTTAGAATGTGTTTAAACAGGCTGGGTAGGTTAGTGTTAGAACGGAGTCATTTCTTAGATGTGCAGTTCAAACATTCATATATAACAGCACAACACAGGACAATCTGCTCTGCTTCCATGTGCAAAAGAGGACAGAGTTTCTATTTTGAAATTCTAGTTATCTAAATATACAGTAGTTCAGCTAACCGATTTACACACACATCTAAACTGTAGCTCTCTATAGTATGAACTGCTCCCCCAACTTCCCTGCATAGTACAATTGAACAGCAGTAGTATGACAATTTGAACAATCACCAGTTGTACAATTTTAATATGTTATATTAATATATGTAGACTAAAAGTTATTAGGCAAATTACTATTTCCGGTCTTATTCATTGATCTACAGCTTCCATTAATTAAAATTATAAGAGAAGTCTTCAGTGTTTTAATTAAAGATTTTGTCCAGGCATGAGAATATCACTAACTTTTATTGTGACTTTAAGTCTGTAACATTTACTGCAGTAAAGAGTCAATTACAGTTTCAGGCTTTGCAGAACGCTTTCTGTTTGGAAAAGAAAAAAAGCAAGCATGAATGCTTTCCTAAAAGACTGAAATGCAAACACTTTACATTATACAGTAGAAAATGTGAGGTGGCCTATATAGAGTCTTGAAACAAGCCAATATTTGACATGTTTGACCATAGTAAGTGTTCAATTAATGCTCACCTTTTCAGGCTACAGGAAGCTGACTTAGAGTAACTGCAAGAGGATGGTAGCCCACCCTATGATGCCAGAGTAGTGAGGGATAGGACAGGTGATAACTTCCAAGACTGGACTAGGTCATGTGGCCAGGCCAAGTGAGTTGCATGCTTGCCAGATTTGAACCCCCTGATTACTTCTTCTGAGGTACTCAAAAGGTGCAAGTGGATTCAGAGGATATTAGAAACAAATCATCTCAGACAACACCTCACAGATGCTTATGTAGAGACTTATGGAAATACTATATTAATGTATCATATTTATTGCAATTTTGCCCAGCCCATCTAACAATGTGTTTCTAATGAGGAACATCACATTGAACATATCATATAATGTAATATAACATCAATTAACCGTTTAATGTATATATTTGTCCATGTTAATGGCTATCATTTTCTTAGGGTTTCCATGGTTACAGCAGACCAATTCTAGTACACAGAGATGGTGAGTTTGACTCATATCATGTTGAGCCACACTTTTTTTTTATGTTAAACTAAAAAAATGGCATCTTAAAATAGGGTGTTCTGAAAAATGTATTCAAATATCTTACTCATTTGCTTTAGGTTCACACAGTTAAAAAAAAAAAAAACTAAAATTAAGAGATCTCAAGTAAATAATTCCAATTTCCGGCTTCTCCTTAGAAAAGAGAAGATCCAGGCTGGGCGCAGTGGCTCATACCTGTAATCCTAGCACTTTGGGAGGCTGAAGCGGGCAGATCACCTGAGGTCAGGAGTTCAAGACCAGCCTGGCCAACATGGCAAAACCCCATCTCTACTAAAAATACAAAAATCAGCCAGGTTTGTTGGGAGGTGCTAATCCCAGCTACTCAGGAGGCTGAGGCGGAGAATTGCTTAATCCCAGGAGGTGGAGGTTGCAGTGAGCAGAGATCACACCACTGCACTCCACCCTGGGCAACAGAGCAAGACTCCATCACAAAGAGAGAGAGAGAGAGAAAGAGAGAGAGAGAGAGAGAGAAAGAATCAGAAACAATGAGCCCTCTATTTCCATAGATAACTAGGAAGAGAATAGCAGCCACTCACTTTAGACGCAACTGCTCTACAGTTTGCCCCAGTCCCCACCACTGCCAATTTTTCTCCTACATTGAGGCCGAATGTCTCACCATTTGTCATCACACTTGCATTGTCATTTTATTAAAAGTGGAAAAGTAAACAATACACCTAAAGGGACTCATGTTTCTTAGAACTGATTTACTTCATTCATTAGTATAATATGCATGGCATGTGTTGGCATAGAAAAGTTTTTAACCCCTCACCTAATGCTAAAGAATGTAAAAATCTGTACATTTTTAATATGCAACTGACTGCCCAACTCTGAGTTCAACCATCCCAAATTTATAAGTGTTAAGTCATGTCTACCAGATTATGTAGCATAAAAATATGAAAACCATACAACTTAATCCCACATGTAACTTGAAAGTCCATGCACTCAAAGTATGGAAAAAAGCAGCTTATTATTTTCTGCATTTCAGGAGCCCCAGAGTCTTAAAATCAACTTAAATAAACTGAACAGTCCTTGATGCAGGAAAGGGAGAGAAAAAAAAATAAGCTCCAGCCCAGGACTCCCACATCCTGATTTCTCTGAGCTTATGTGATGATATATGCAGACTACCCAACAGTCAAAAACCAGTACCCAAAAGAGAGGGGCAAATGTCCAGAGAAGTTTTCCTTAGCTGGTGACTGAGAAAATCAAGGTTCTTGGGGCACTGTGACAGAAAAACTAACCAGCTGAATACAATACCTTGGGAGACCAAACAGGCAAATTAATTAGCATTTCATAAGAAGAATTAGTCTAAGAATTAAGGAATTAAACTCATTATACATTTAAAAATAACAGAGTGAAATAAAAATAAATTCTATTACGTAGGAGCCTAAGAAGTTGGAAGACCTTAATTCTTTGGCCAGATTTTATTTACTCAAATTCTAATACACAAGGAATTTGATTTTTTTTTTTTTGAAACCAAGTCGTGCTTTGTTGCCCAGGCTGGAGTGTAGAGGTGCAATCTCAGCTCTCTGCAACCTATGATTCCTGGGTTCAAGCAATTCTCCTGCCTCAGCCTCCTGAGTAGCTGGGATTACAGGTGTGCACCACCATGCCTGGCTAATTTTTTGTATTTTTAGTAGAGACAGGGTTTCACCATGTTAGCCAGGCTGGTCTTAAACTCCTAACCTCATGATCCACCTGCCTTGGCCTCCAAAAGTGTTGGGATTACAGGCGTGAGCCACTGTGCCGGGCCAGGAATTTGATTTTTAATAAATCAGCCAAAATATGTATCATGTTAACTAAGTAAATTTTAATTTCTTACATATGTATTTAATTAGAATACCTCAATGCCTTCATTTTATGAGATTCAAGGACAGTCCTTACCTTCTCCCTGTCTTTGGCCTTGCTTTCCCCTTTGAAGTTCGTGGTCTTTCTAGTTTCATCAAAGACTGACGGAGACTCTCCTCAGTATAGGCAAGATACACGTGAGAAAGGTCCACTTCAAAGGGCTAAAAGAAATAAACACAAAGCACTCTTATGGGAGAGTTAAGCCAGATTTGAGGGAAGATTTAAAATACTGAGTAAACTCCTAGAAAAAAACCACAGATGATAAAACCAAAGAAATGTCTAATGATATCATCTTCTAATCCCAGTATCTACTCACCGAAGGCTGCTGAGTAAGAAGCCCTGACACACTATAAATTTCCTTGGACATAAAAATTGTTGCTGTTTTGTTTTGTTTTTCTTTGAGACGGAGTCTTGCTCTGTCACTCAGGCTCAGGCTGGAGTGTAGTGACATGATCTCGGCTCACTGCAACCTCTGCCTCCTGGGTTCAAGTGATTCTCCTGCCTCAGCCTTCTGAGTAGCTGGGATTACAGGCACACACCACCACACCCAGCTAACTGTTGTATTTTCAGTAGAGATAGAGTTTCATCATGTTTGCCAGGATGGTCTCAATCTCCTGACCTCGTGATCCACTCACCTAGGCTTCCCAAAGTGTTGGGTTTACAAGCATGAGCCACCGTGCCCAGCCTGCTGTTTTTTTTTTTAAAGCTGCTCCCTCTTCTTGTTGATCCAGAACTAGAACTAGCTTTGAAGAGGAAGAAAGACACATTCTAGTCTCTACCCGTAACCCTATGACCCAGAGTGGTAGTGAAAAGAGGACTCCAAAGAGTGACTTCATGTCACTCTTAGGGTGCAAATAAGTCTGACATCAAGACCGATTGTAAGCAGAATTGTCCTAACCATTACCCCATCCTAGAGCCTTTATTCCTAAAAGATAAGGCCATTTTTCAGGAGAGCTGATTAACAGATATCAGGTTGTTAATACAATTTAATGACTCACATTCCCATAAAGAAACAACAATAGTTTTGTGTTTTTTTAAAAAGTACTCTTACATCTTTCTCCTTTTTATCAGGTACTGGGGTTTGCTTCCTCATGTTATTTCCCGTGTAGGCAACACATTTCTCAAAAAAAGAAAAGGGGGAAAGAGAGAAACGTCTTAATTAGTAATCAATACTGTGAGGCAAATAACTGAGATATCCTAACATTACACTAGTAAAACATCATTTGAATGTTGGGGCAGAAAGGGCCTCAGAGGTCACTCAGTCCCACATAGCCCCTGACCCTGACCATTTTCGCCCAGACAATAATCTGGATATTATAATTAATTATGTATAATTAAAAAAACATCTTATCTGCCCTACCGGATTCTCATCTGATTCATCCACTGGACCACCTTCCTCCCCACTGTAGCCAGCACAATTTCTAGCCCATAGGAAGTATTCTTTAAGTATCACATGAAAGGATGAAGGTAATACTCACTAGCTGCCATTCTCCTATGTCTTCATTCCAATGGACATAGTTTTCAATCATTTCCTTTTAAAAGAATGAAAGCTTATTTTTAATATTTAATGACATTTAAAATATTGAAGTCATAAAACTAAAATTTAACATTAATAAAAGTTGTCTCAAAACATTATATACTGGTATGATAACCTTTTTATAAATTCTAAAATATGTATTTCTTAGGAATGCATGTAGACACAATAAAACTGAAAATGAAAAAACAACAGAATGAGAAACTTGGGAATCAAAGTAATGGTTACCCTGGGTTGGAAGAGGCAAAGGAATGAAATAAGGAAAGGGAAACTGGTTAGAACAAGGTTATTGCTGGGCCGGGTGTGGTGGCTCATGCCTATAATCCTAACACTTTGGGAGGCTGAGGTGGGTGGATCATCTGAGGTCAGAAGTTTGAGACCAGCCTGACCAACATGGTGAAACCCCATCTCTTCTAAAAATACAAAATTAGCCAGGCACATGCCTATAATCCCAGCTACTTGGGAGGCTGAGGCAGGAGAACTGCTTGAATCCAGGAGGCAGAGGTTGCAGTGAGCCAAGATCACACCATTGCACTCCAGCCTGGGCAACAATAGCGACACTGTTTCACAAAAAAAAAAAAAAAAAAAAAAAAAAAGAAGTAGGTTATCATTACGTCCTAGCTTTTGTTTTGGGTGATTTCAATACAAAATAACTAAACAAAATCAGGCCATCCAAGGACCAATAAGAAGAATGTACCATAAACCCAAGATTAATTCCATGTACCTAAGATTAAAAAAACAAAACAAAACACCTAAGACTTCTTTTCCTTTTTTTTTTTAAGATGGAGTTTTGCTCTGTTGCCCAGGCTGGAATGCAATGGAGCGATCTCGGCTCACCGCAACTTCTGCCTCCGAGGTTCAAGTGATTCTCCTGCCTCAGCCTCCCGAGTAGCTGGGATTACAGGTGCCCACCACCAAGCCCAGCTAATTTTTTTGTATTTTTAGTAGAGTGGGGTTTCACCATGTTGGCCAGGCTGGTCTTGAACTGCTGACCTCAGGTGATCCACCCAACTCAGCCTCAGACAAATTTCTTAAATCTGTATTGAGATTCAAAAGATTTTTAAAAAATTGGCCAGGCACGGTGGTTCATGCCTGTAACACAGCACTTTGGGAGGCCAAAAGGGACAGATCACCTGAGCTCAAGAATTTGAGACCAGCCTGACCAATGTGGCTAAACCCTGTCTCTACTAAATAGTCAAAAATTAGCCAGGTATGATGGTGCACGCCTATAATCCCAGCTACTCAGGAGGCTGAGGCATGAGAATTGCTTAAACCCGGGAGGCGGAGATTGCAGTGAGCTGAGATTGTACCACTGCACTCCAGCCTGGGCAAAAGAGTGAGACTCTGTCCCCCCCAAAAAATAAAAAAATCATAATGTTAAAGTTTACCAAAATGTACTGGAAAGACAAATTCTGGACTACAAAAAAATAGAGGCTGAGATTTTAAAATTATACTAATATGAAAAATTCTGGAGATGAATGATAATGAGGGTTGCGAAACAATGTGAATGTACTAAATGCCATTGAACTGCATACTTAAAATCGCTAAAATGGTAAATTTCATGTTATCGATATTTTATCACATACACACACACAAAAAGAATCCACAACCATAGCAGGGAGAAAAAGGCAGCATAAAGGTTCCATTTTTTCTACTTGTATGATAATGGGTGCTAAATGAAGGAATGGAACCTACACCTTGATTCTGATTGCATGTATACGAATCTTAGTTTGTCTAAAAGGCTGAAAAATTCTCATTTAGATCCTTAGATACTCAGAGACTATTAAGAAAAGTTAACAACTAAAGTGAAATGTGATGGCATTGTTCAAGAAAATTGTACATTCAATAACTGAAATATTAAGTATTTACCATCAATTAAATTAGAAATTATAATTCCTGTTCCTTAACCCCAGTCAAGTGACTAATATCAGGGTCAGAGAACTTCCTTTTTACCTGATAATCCCGAGGTATGAAGTTATCTATAATAAGCATCTGAAGTCGAAGCTCCCGGCTAAGTTGCCGAATGTTCTCCAGTAGGCCCTCAATTTCCCTCTGATGTTCTTGTTGGAGATCAGCCATCTACCAGAAAATCCATAAAAAGACTATGAACAAACAAGACTTTAACTACAAAACAGCTCCATCTCACATAGGACACTAGTCTAAGAGGCCATGTGAGAGCTTACCTAGTTCTTTTATAAAAACGATAAACAGCGTGACACTATCAGCATCTATTCTACACTATTTGTTAAGGTTGGAAAGAACAATTTAGCCTAATAGATTAAAATTAAGAATTGCACATAAAGAAGAAATATCTTATTTCTTTTAAATTATAAGTTCAGACTATGATTACCTATGAATTCTTAATCAAAGAACTCCTTGTTAAAAAATTCAGAACCACATTCATTAGTAGGTAATTTCTAAAAGAACCAACCTCTGACTTTGCAGCCATCAGCATAGTCCACACTTTCTTTAATTTCTTGGTCTTTCCCTGTGCCTCCTCTTGCAAACTGGTATATTTTTCTTCAATATCCAAACGTTCTTGCTATGAAAAAAATTAGTAAACTTCAGAATAATTTTATCTGTAAAATCAAATATTTAATTCTTTAACAAAGGATATAAATGTTTAGTAACTCTTATCCTTCAAAGCAATCCATAAATATGCTTTAAAATTTCAGTACGATGATAGACAGCTTTCTACTAGAAAAGTTAGATCTCTCAGGCAAAATATCAAACTAAAAACAGAAAGTCACATTACCTCTTTTTCCTCAAGTTCTCTTCGAAGTTGCTCTGCTCTTTTCCTCCTTTCTTCCAGTTCCATGTTAGATTCTTCAAGAAGTTTCTCTTGTTCCTCAGCTTTGGCCAACAAATCAACCCCACCAACAATTACCTTCTTTTCCAGGGCAGACAATTTTTCCAGCAAAGACTGATGTTCTTGTCTATTAATTAGAATGAGAATACTCTATATTCACTGATCATCTATGATTCTACTAATATCATTTTCCAAAATTTAACAAAAATTTGGATATACAATTTCAAAATAGAAATATAATTATGTAACATCTCTACCAAATTATACCACAGTGTAGTATCAATTTCTAATTTAATCTGTAACTCATTCTAATTCATGAATATGTTTTCCTATCACATGGAAATAATCAAGACAGATCTAGTTTTTAGAAATACACTATATACAATGGACCCTTTATTGAAAAATAGCTACACTGGAGACAAAAATCAAGCTTTTAATTACTATTCAATTTTTCTATTTATATGTCCTATGAAAAAATAGAAATTTAAATCACGAATTCATCTCAATGCAATAATACTCACTGGGCTTTAAGAAGATCTTTTTCCCGTTTCTCTAATTCAGCTCTAGCCTTGTTTCTTTCTTCTTCTTCCATGTCAAGCTTTGTTTCAAGTGCTTTTCTCTCCTCATCAATTTTTGCTTGCATTTCAATCATCTTATCTGGGGAGACTTTCTTTTTACCTATTTGAATCATTTAATTGCAACAAATCACTAAAATGAGTCAATGTTTCCGATTATACAAATTACCTCCTTCAATGTAGAAATGCCTACACTCCTCAATAATACAAAAACAATTATCAATATTATAAGAAAATCAAACCAATAATATCATGCATTTCCATTTATTATGTTCCTAGAACTTTTTAACTCATTGCTAAATTTAAACTGTTGTCCAACTGTGCAATGGTAACTAAGAACAAAAGTAAGTGAAAGAAAAGCAAAACAGATGAGCTAAAAAAATAGGAAAAGAAAAATTAAAAGGAAAGCCAAATTAAAAAAAAAATTTATGTCCCCAGATAACAAATATAGGTTAAAAAAAAAGCAACATGATTCTTCAGTTACTTTTTCCCAATAACCAAGTATAAAATCGAGCAACTCCTTAAAATACCCTTCCCAAGTTCACATAAGTGCATAAAAGTCATACATAGGTATAAAATGCACAGATAAAAATAACAGACAGAATTTATATCAAGTAGTTTTAATATATTTTTCAGTTTTTTCTAAAATTTTTGTTTAATAACATTTAAGTATTTTACTTCACAGCATACTTTTAAAGGAAAAAATTGTATACTATGTAATTATGTAACAGTTACACACATGGTAATTAACCAAGCATTTCACAGTTGCTGAGCTGTCATGATCTATCATCATACACTAAAGGAACAACTAAAATAGTTTGTTATTATGCCAAACTCAGGACCTGAAGGTTCCCTAAGTTGGAGTAAACATGCCAATTGTCAAATATAGGTAGAAATACTACCGAATAATAAAGCTGGAATATGGCTTCCAATTATTTTGCTAATAATGTCTAATAAAGTATTTTATATACATATAATAGGTGCTCAATGAAAAGTTTATTAATGAATTTCAAAATCACAAAATCCAAATGAAAGAAAAAAAGAGAAAATAAAACTAGCTTATTAAACTTGTTATTAAACTGAATCAAAGAGAACTCATTTCTGGTTATACAGTTTCTTAGAAACATGCATTCCTTCAGAAAATAAAACTTCTCATAGAATTGGTCTGAGGCTCTCTTGGAAGCTTTCTGTCATTCTTAACTTCCTTCCCAAAGAACTACAGAAGAGTGTAAATCATAAGAGTTTACAAATTGTTAATGTCTCCACCCAAAAGCTAATCCCCTACCACCTAACAAGGAAAAAGAACTGAAAAAAAATTATGATGCAGATATATAACTGAGTATATTCTTTCAGGAACCATGAGATGAAGAATCATTAATAGGCTTTAACTCTTTAGAACAAAATTATGTAAAAATCTCAAGGGTTTAAAATACATTATTTCTACAGAACTGTAAGTCCAAAGCAAACCTAAGACATGAGACAAATGAAATAAAAGAGTAAATAAAAGCACTGATCTAAATTCATGCTTTGGTGTGGTGTGATTCATTGCATTCCAAAAGTCAGGAGGTAGACTGATTTTATTGGCTTGTTTGGCACAGTCATCTGTATTGAATCTTTTGAATTAGCTGTTAAAAAATAACTTAAAAAGAATTTAACTCCTATCCTATTCTCAAAGTACTTCCGATCAGTTGTACTCTGTCTTAGAAATCTGAAGGAGAAAAGTATCATTTCAGGTATATAGTAAGTAAACGCATTTTAAAAAGTTAACTTCCTTTCCACTCAGAATTACAAATATTTAAAGACAAGATGGGAAATATGTTAAGACAAAAATAATAAATGCATGAAGACACTGATGCTAACAGTATAGAGGAAATGATCTAATCAACATACGAACAGTAATATGTACAGGCTTCAAGGGTTCTAATTGTTTTGTTAATAGTTAAAAAGTTTCAAAACCCATTAAGAGGCAGTAAAATAAAAAGATTTTCTTAATAAAAAGATTTTACATGTAGAAATACAAAGACACATAACTGTTGATGAATTAATACATTACATTAGTAATTCAAAACGATTCTGGTATGTTCCCAAACTGACACTTTAGCAGCAAAAGCCTTATTGTGCTCTTGTAACACTTTCATAAAGACGATCAAAGATACATAGCCAGGGTTAGTTTCAAAAGCCTAATATTTAGTTAAGATATTACTTTAGCGAGAATCACTCTGACAAATCATTATATTTCTTCCAAAATAGTATTTTAAGTTAAATGTGAATATATGCTAACTCTCCTAAACAGGCATTTTAAAATGTGACATCACTAAAAGTCACTTTTACTGTATTTTTTAAAAGACTTTTTTTTAAAAAAACCTTACTAGACAAACCAATCAAACAAAAACGAAAGCTTTTTCTAATAATGCATGATAAAATCCAGCAACAAATTTAAGGCAAATAAATATTTTAAAAAGTTAATGACATAAGAGTATTTAATTAGGCCAGATATAACTAGTAACATTTTTATTGCCCTTTCTCATGTGCTCTAACCAATACTGTGAAGGTGAACTGGCTAGGGTAAGTTAAAGGGGAAGAACTTTAGGGCAGACCTAATAGAATTAATTTCATTTTTATTACATAAGCACCCACAGCATAGGTAACCAGGCATTCAATTCTTGGCTTTAAAAAAAAAAAAAAATGGAGAAAAATGTTTGAATGTGAAGTAGTTTACAGTTGTATTTCCAAAATTTGGTTTAATGGGTCTTTAAGAATTTAGAAAAAAAAAAGGTTTTATTAAAAAGCTGAAGTTGGAAGATTTTTAAAAATACAAAAGATAGATACTTACCTGGTAAAAAAAATTATTAAATTTTTAAAATTTAATATATTTAAATGAAGTTATTTATAGGATAAATAATTATACCATGTGGAGTGCAAATCAATCACACCAACCTGCTTGATCTTGCAATAAGAAGTAGTAAGCAAATCGCAGACAGGAAGCATATGCACAGAGATGAGGAGAAAAAAAGGAAAACATTATTTCTTTGGTAAAACAAAGAAAAATATATAATAGCATTCATTTAAGTGTAGAAGTGAATCAAATCATTATCAAAACTGAAATAGAGCCCATATAAAAAGAAAGCATATTTAACACAATGAGAAATGTAATTTAAGCAAGAATAATAAAATTAACTTAGTTTTAGATTATAACTCAAGTCAATCTCAAGAGCTCACACTGATTCCCCAAGTCCTGCAAAGGTCACAGTTCAACACCATGTAGTTACGCTAACAGTAGACATGAAATTAGGAACCTGCTAAGACCCGGGAAGTAATCTAAAAGGGCAGAACAGAAAATTAAGACAACTTTAACAACTAGTAAGTTTAAAGTGACAAAATTCACACTGTCCCTAGCAAAAACATCCCCATTCAATATTTCTTTTAGTATATGGATCTATTATAGGCATGCCTCACTTTAAGAAAATCTAACACAAAAACCTGAACCAAACAGATAAATTCGATTATAGTAATTTCCACTGATTATTTGATTAACAGGGAAGTCTAATGAAGAATTTTTAAAGACAGCAAGTTCTTTCAATACATCTGATTTCCCAACCGGATTTATGGGCTTTTTTTCTCTTTTCAGAAAAAAAAAATTATTACATAAAATGAAGTACACCTGTATAATAACAAACTTACATTCGTTCTATTAGTAGATTGTTAAGGGTAATTATAGCAATGATTCTATATAAGTCAATGCCATTTGATGATTCAAGCAAGAAACACCTTTAAAAAAGGCTATTCAGATTTTTAAAAGGGAGGGTACATACAAGTTACACACAGCTAACCACATGCTGGGACAACCACCTCTCCACTTCACCAATACGCCCACATTACAACAAAAAACATTATGTACTAGGTATGCTAACAGGAATTAAAACTTCTTGAACTGAACAAAGTACAACTCATTTCATAAGATACTTTCATATAACTATTCTTTAAGTTTTAAAACAGAAAATTAAATTGCAATGCCTCCCACTCAAATATTTTCTCGTATTTCACACTTTATTATACAAAATAATACCTCTATGTGGTTTCTAATGCAATTTCAAGCATTTTACAAATTACCCTTCGAAATGAATTGTTTTGGTAACTTGCCTACAAATTGTCAATAAAGAAAAAGATTTCTAATATTCTTGGAATTATTCTAGAAAGCTAAAAGCGTAAGAACAATAAGCGATTATCTTTGTCATTAGTTTTGGAAGGGTAAGTATATAGATAATGCTTTAAAAGACAGTAAGCTGCAGGCTGGTACAAGGAAACAACACTACTCCCCTTTCTTCTGAAAATAAAATAGGTAACACTTTTCAACTTGATTAAATTAGGTTTTAACAAAAGCCTTTAAGTTTGAAATAAGTCTAGATGGATCCTGCATAATCTTCTCGTGATCCTGCATTCTCTAATCATACCTTAGAAAATGTCTTAAAGTCTATCAGGTAATTTAGAAATATGGGTAAATGTCCATTTGAAATAAAACACTATTCAATTCATCTTTACTTGCTTCAAGCTTCACGTTTTTCTTTATTTGGAAGCCTTTAAGCTACCACTAAGAATAGGACACCAAAGTGTAAAATATTTATAACTGTACATGTTATAATGGGCATTGGTGTACTTCCAAATATAATTTGTACTTTTAGAAATTTAAGATCTAATGTCACATGTCCCTTGTACTGAGCAGAATTGGAAATGTATCATGAAACCTAAAAAAGAACCACAAGAATTATTCTTTTATACAGCTTACTAGCTCTCTTTACATTATCTCAATTGCAAAAGCATGAATCTCTCTTCCATTGTCTCAAACATAAGCTAAAGCATATGTTTTAACAATTATGATTAACTGGAAGCAATGAAAGGGGTGAAGGAATCATCACATGCTTTGTTCTACGGAGGAATCCAACATATATTCCGTAGGTAATGACAGGGAGCGGTGCAGCATTGCTCAAATGAAGCCCATGGGTTATGGAAAAGCCAAAGCTCTGTTAGAGAACGTAAGAGCTACCACTCACTAGGCAAGAACTTATCCAGAGGTTTCTCTATGACAGAACATGTGGAGTCTGAACTACTGCTGCTGCTACTGCCTGGAAAACAAAGAAATGAGCCCAACGGGAACCAAAGAAAGAGGGAACAAGAAAATGAACACATACACAGAGAAAAATTCAGTTCCAGAGAAAAAAATGTAAAGGACAATCAAGCTTCATATTAAAGAACCAAAATTTACTTTCCCTAAAAACAAGTCTTGGTAGTTTATTCAATATTCTCTACAAAGCCATAGAGAGGAATTAGAAAGTTGTACTGCTTTAAGCAACTACTGAGGGCAAATCCTACTAGTCACCTAAAGCCTAATCATTTAGAGGTTTGAAATGACAAGAATAAAAAATAAATAAGTCATTTGGTGACATTTTAGTCTATTAAAACTATTTAGGTTGATAAGTTAAAGGAATGAAGTTTTAAAACAAATTCATACACAAGAAATATTATAGGAATGATAAATTACCCTTCATTATAGACAGGTTAGTCTGTCTCCACTTTTGGTCTCTTTCCCCCAAAATATCAAACTATCAAATGTGTTTAAGATTTGACAGCAAAACTTTCAAAAGGCTCACTGAAAATTTTTAAATTTCTAAGCCTAGAAGAAAGATATATTACCATTAAATATTTCAACATATTAAACAGTGGCATTTTTCTATTTAAAATTTTCTTTTTTAACAAATCTGTTACCTGCTTTAGCTTAGAAAAGAATACTCTACTCTGTGAAAAACTAGGTGTGAGCAAAAAAAAAAATTCTCTAAATCAGGCAAACATTTTCCACAAAAGGACAGACAAGTGTCTGAGACTTTGTAGGCCATGCGGCTTCATGTGAAAGCAGCCATACATGTAAACAAATGAGCATGGCTGTTTTAATAAAATTTTATTTACAAAAACAGGTGGTAAGCTGGATTTAGCCAGCAGACATTTTGACAATTCTTGCTCTAAATCATTATTTTCCTGTCTTCTGAAGTTATAAAATCTTTATAGTTTTTAAATTTGGGACTCCTAATCAAGCAGTGATGGGTTTATTTTCAGCACGATCATTTTAATAAGACAAGCAAAATATGCAACAGCTTGAAAACAATGACCACATTAATGGAAGAGAGTTCTGAAATAAATATTTATGGTAAAAAGGTTTGAAATGTAGGCCATTATAATATGTCCATTTCATTTGCATATTATCGGAATTCTAACCACAAATCTTAATTCACACTTGGCAACAAATGCCCCACAACAGGGTGAGAATGAGAATACATTCTATAAAGAAAAAGAATTAAATTTAAAAATAGAATTCCTCATACAAATTTACTATTTAAAAATTAGTGACTTTCAAGGACTAATCTTGTTTGTGGAAAAACTCCACATTATCCTAATTTCCTTAAAAAACTTAGCTTCCTGACACAGATGTAAGGCCCTACATAAAATTAAAACCCACATGAAATTTTAAAATGTCATACCCACTATTATAGTCTTACAATTCTAAATTCTAAAAAAACAGAACATGTATTCAAAGTCAGCTATAAACAGATCAATACAGGAGAAAAAAATGCAAAGTTAACCAGGTAAATGGCATACATCTTCTGTTCTAATTGTTATAAGAGCAATTAGATAATTGTTATCTAATATATTAAACAAATAGATATCGGCAAAATAAAAGTCATGCACTCTACCACCTTGTGAAACCACCTAGTTGATTTCCACAAATTAGAATACTAAACAGAACTTACCCCTTCTTTTTTTCCTTTTCTCTCCATCTTCTCCAACCTCACCCTCTTCATCATCATCTTCCTCTGACCCACTGATATCAGAGCCTGATATTTCTTCTCCTTGGACAGAAATTTAATACAATGTTTTTTTATCCTGTACCAAGTCATTGGCTATTTACGAAATACCTATATCAACTTTCTTCCTTAGGTTTTTGTTACTGCAAACAACAATTTAAATACTATTTAAATTCTCCCAGAGAGTATATCAGATAGGCTAATCTCAGACATAAAGAAGATGTACAAAAAGACTTTATTTTAAAGTCTCTAAAGATAAGTTAAATTCTGACCCACTTAAAACTTCAAATCAATCTGGTTGGCCAAGGTGGTGCAGGCCTGTAATCCCAGCACTTTGGGAGGCTGAGGCAGGCAGATCACTTGAGGTCAGGAGTTAGAGATGACCAGGCCTGGCCAACATGGGGAAATCCCATCTCTACTAAAAATACAAAAATTAGCTGGGCGTGGTGGTGTGCACCTGTAATTCTAGCTACTCGGGAGGCTGAGGCAGGAGAATCCCTTGAACCCAGGAGGCAGAGGTTGCAGTGAGCCGAGATGGCACCACTGCTCTCCAGCCTTGGCAATACAGCGAGACTCTGTCTCAAAAAAATAAAAAATAAAAAAAATTCAAATCATCTATTTATGTATACTTTTAAATATATATTTAAAAATTACGGGCGGGGCATGGTGGCTCACACCTGTAATCCCAGCACTTTGGGAGGCTGAGGCAGGTGGATCACGAGGTCAGGAGTTCGAGACTAGCCTGACCAACATGGTGAAAACCTATCTCTACTAAAAATATAAAAATTAGCAGGCATGGTAGTGTGCGCCTGTAATCTCAGCTACTTGGGAGGCTGAGGCAGGAGAATCACTTGAACCTGGGAGGCGGAGGTTGCAGTAAGCTGAAATCATGCCAACTGCACTCCAACCCAGGCAACAGAGTGAGACTCTGTCTCCAAAAAAAAAATTATGTGGTAGAGTTACTAATTCAGTCTTTTAAAACTGTAAAAATGTGATCACTTTTGAGGAGCAATTTCTTCTTAAACAGCTTCCTGTTTCATACTTCAAATAACTCACTCAACTGTATTTTTTAAGAGCCACAGAACTGTCATGCAACATAGTGATTCCACTTTTAGGACTGTATCACAAGTAATTTTCCAAAAAAGTGCTTATTTGCACAAAGATAATGCTAACTACACATTAACTTAGAGATAAAAAACAAAAGGAATGATTAAGCCAATAAAACAGATCAGCACTATATCATCTTCAAATTAGCTATTTTTAAATGCCACTGTTTATATAGGAAATGTCTAAGGAAATAAAAGTAATAGAGGAGAAAAAAGTAAACTACACACTAATCACAACCAAGTAATAATTGTACCTATAAGTACAAGATAGAAAGGAACACAGAGTCTTGGGAGAAGAAATTTATGAAAAATGTTTTGTTCTTTGGGCTTAGAAACAATGACATCTTGGTAGTAATGAACATACCTAGTGCCCAAAACTGGGTTTCTAAAAACCATTCTCCTGTAAAAGGGACCAGAGAGAAGTGAATGATTGACTCTAAGGTTGGGCAAAGAAGACACAACACAAACTACTTTTGTAATACCAAAAAGTAATCAAATGCTCAAAAAAACCGATGAGCACATGCTGAAAGAATACAGGAACTACCTGGAAGGAGTAGTTCCTAATAGTAGTTCCTAATAGCCAAAGCTGGGACAATTTGAGGAACAAAATAAATAATCATAGTACTGGATTATAATCCATGATCTAAATAAGATCAATACTTGAATAAATAAATAAATGGGAATGAAGGGGCTGTTCTTCCTTATAATAGAATCCTAAACACTAAACAAAGAAGAAATGATGAGAATAGAAAATCACACTGAGCAAATTGTTGCTGGCAAGAACTACTGATGAATACTAAATGTAGTAGGAGAAACTATGACAAGAGACAGGACCTTTGCAGTCTCAAAGTAACTCCCACAAGACACATATTAATTACAAATGGAAACAATAAAACAATAGATTTTCAGTGGGGAAACTTTGCAGGGTAATTATAAAAGAAATGTAGACAAACTCAAATTAATGAACATTTAACAAAATATATGACCAATATTCTTCTAAACAAGAAAGACTGGGGAATTATAAGAGACTGAAGAAAAAGTGTGCTAGACACTGTAATTAAGAAGGCATGACACACAAATATAATGTGTCATCCTGGATTGTATCCTGGGCCAGAAAAAAAGGGCACTGGAAGGGAAACTGGCCAAATTTGAATAAAATCCACAGATTAGTTCATAAGACTATATTGATGTAAATTTCCTGGTTTCAATAACTGTACTATACTTATAAAAGATGTTAACATGAAGTGCAGCTGGGTGAAGGGTAGATAGGAACTCTCCATATTATGTTTGCCAGTTTTCTATAAGCCTAAAATAATTTTTAAGTTGAAAAATTATTATTTTAATGCTATTGCCTACTTTTTATTGTTTATATGATCAACTCCATTAACTGGATTATAAAAAAGCAAATGTCATAAGAGCAAAAATAAAATGAAATGTGTTAAAAACAGTATTATCATATAATTCAGCAATTCCACTGCTCGGTACATACCCAAAAAATGGTAAAACAAGAAATTGAACAGGTATTTGTACACCCATGTTCACAGCGGCATTATTCACAATAGCCAAAAGGTGGAAGCAACCAATTGTCCATTGATAGATGAATGGATAACAAAATGTAATATACACATACAACAGAATGTTGTTCAGACTTTAAAAGAAGTCCTGACACATGCTACAACTTGGATGACCCTCAAAGGCATTATACTAAGTGAAATAAGCCAGTCACAAGAGGACAAATGCTGTATGATTCCACTTTCATAAGACACCTAGAGTAGTCAAATTCATAAAGCAGAATGGCTGCTGGCCAGGAACTAAGGGAAGGGAGGAATGGGCACATACTGTTTAATGAGTACAAAGTTCCAATTTTACAAGATGAAAACTGGAGACAGCTGCAGAACAAATGTGAACATAAAGCCACAGAAATGTAGACTTAAATGTGGTTAAAATGGCCAGGTGCAGTGGCTCACGCCTGTAATCCCAGAATTTTGGGAGGCCGAGGCAGGTGGACCACGAGGTCAGGAGATCGAGACCATCCTGGCCAACACAGTGAAACCTCGTCTCTACTAAAATACAAAAAATTAACTGGGTGTGGTGGTGCACGCCTGTAGTCCCAGCTACTTGGGAGGCTGAGGCAGGAGAATCACCTGAACCTGGGCGGTGGAAGTTGCAGTGAGCCGAGATTGTGCCATTACGCTCCAGCTGGGCAACAGAGCAAGAGTCCATCGCAAAAAAAAAAAAATTTTTAATGTGGTTAAAATGATAAACTTTGGAATAAAATTTGGGCACTGGCTACAACATGGATGAACCTTCGACACTCTATTAAGTGAAATAAGCCAGTCACAAGAAGACAAACACTCTGTGATTTTACTTATACAAGGTACCTAGAATAGTCAAATTCATAGAGACAGAAAGTAGAATAGTGGTTACCAGAGACTAGGGGGAGAAGAGAATAGGAAGTTATTACTTAATGGGTACAACGTTTCTTTTTGGGATGATGAAAAAGTTCTAGAAATGAATACTGGTGACAGTTGCACAACAATGTGAATATACGTGATGCCAATGAATGGTACATTTAACTAATAATGGTTAAAATGGTAAATTTTATGTCATGTATATTTTACCACAACAACAAAAAAAAATGTAGAAAAATAAAGTCAGCAAAATAAAAGTATGCACTCACCATTAACATGGCTAAGAAATTTAAAATTTTTAAAACATACTGGCTATAAATACCACCTAGTGGTCACATTTAAAACACCAAATTTCATTGTCTAACATAGTTCTCTGCTTTTCCTCAATAACTTTACTTGTTTACTAAATAAGTACCTCCTCTAAACATTTGTGATGCTGATGTCTCTGAATTTCACCTCTGATCTAGGCAGTTTCCTCACAGACTACAAAAGTGCAGTTTCAAAGCCCTCTGTTTACCTGGTTTGCAAAGGAGCTCTGTACCAATCAGAAAGGACCTGTTTCTTGCATAAAGATGCAAGGAATCACTGTGCACTTCATGACTGGGAAGCTTCTCACTCTCATAAATAAGCTCTTCAAATTTTCTAACTTTCTAGAATCATGTTGTTAGAAAATAATTTCCAAAATAGAAGCTCATGTTCAAATTTTGATATGAAAGGATATTTTAAAGGTAATGCAATACATTTTTCCTTATAGAAAACTGGGTTTACTCACACCTGTCTAATATCTTTCTTTACTTCAAACAATAGTGAGCTGATATTGCAAAGCCAGAATTCTGGTCATTTTCACCTGAATACATACATTCAGAATTTACTCTTATGCAGAGACAAACATTAATTCTTTAACAAGTGGTCACGTGAAATCTACAAAACATCATGGGAATGTTTTTAGAAAACCGCATATACAAATACTATGTAATTCTACTTAAGCTTAATATGAAAATGCTAAAGTATATAAGTACCAAGTCACTTTCCAGAAATATTCATTTAACTACCAATGTTAAAGGCTCAAAAAATGTTTAAGAGTACTTTTATTAGAACACTTAGTGGTTCAACAACATATTTTTAGCCAACATAAAGATTAATATTTTGAGAAAAAGTTACCTTCTTCAAGCTTCTTTTTCAGTTCTTCTATTTCTTTCTGGAATTGACGTAGCAAAGCATCCTTTGGATCTTCATTAATTCTAGCTTTATTTTTAATATTCTTAGCACGATTGGCATACCGTAATGTACTGATAGTTTCATCATAATTGTAATCTGCTGGCCCAATATTTGCACACTGTTGAATTAGAAACATGAAACAAATCATTTTACACTTGACACAGTTAAAATTAATATAACCATTACAAATATATCAAAGGGTGGGGGCCAACATTCCACATCCTTAAAGAAAAGAATTTTCAACCCAGAATTTCATATCCAGCCAAACTAAGCTTCATAAGTGAAGGAAAAATAAAATTTTTTGAGAACAAGCAAGAACTCAGAGATTTCATCACCACCAGGCCTGCTTTACAAGAGC